>JABFPN010000624.1:0-41627 GCA_022817305.1 Leptoteleia sp. ZL-2020
TCAAAATGTATGTTTCACATATATATATATATATATATATATATATATATATATATATATTTAATTAAATAATAATTAGCTCTTAAAATAATCCAATAAAAAAGTAATAAGTAAAATTAGTTATTTTATCAGTTATACAATAGTCTTAATATCTCATTAATTACCGAACAAGTATTTTTTTAATAAATACCAGCAACTTTTGCATTGCTGAAATTTAGATTAAATATAATTTGAAACCTCTGATAATTAACTTAGATATTGCCCAAACAAGTATTAAATGAATTACTGGTGCAGTTATTCTTTTCTTTGTTTTTTTAACTGACTCAGAATATTAATTTCATTTTAAACTGTCATGCTTATTCATTGTAATGAGCTATAGAAGATGAAGAAATTTATAATTGTATTTAACTTATTATACTAATAAGTTTATTTTTATTTGCGCATGTATATATGTATCTAAACTAACAGCCAATTTTTACTTGTATATAAGATTGTTTCATTTGCTTCAACAACGTTTAAAGAACTGAGAAATCTATTATTATGCTGTCAATCATAAATAAAACTGTTATCCTTATATTTAACGTATTAAATCGTTGGATTAATAATTTTCTGCTTGTAGCAATTAATTTGTCCCATTTACATAACAATACTGTAAAAAAAGAATATTAAAATAATTTGTCACAACGACTTAAGAGTTCATTGGTACAAGTATGCTTTTTGTATTAAAAGTAAAAAATTACTGTGTTTTAAAATGAACGCTTCTTATCATGAATGCACCGTTTAGTTGTTTAAGCAGAACTTGTTTTCTATCTACGACTATTTCTGAGAATATACTTTTATTCGTACAAGTTAAAGATGCAAATTGTGAACTACCGGCAGGCTTTCTCTTAAATTTCAATGTAAAACTTAAAAAGTCACAATATTCAAAGGAGAATTATTATTGGCCTATCAAATTGCAGCGTGTGTGTTCGAAATCAAATTCACTTTTCCACTAAAAGATTAAGTCATTAGAGTTGAATAATAAAATCTTATCTGTGAAACTTTGGCACGAACACGAATATATATATATATGTGGAGTATTAAGCAAAAAAATACATTATATATTAACAAAGTATACTTATTAATATCACATTTCATAGCAATCATTGGATTATATATATATATGTATGTATGTACCAGTAATGAAGTATAAACAAATCCATTGCTATATTAGCAAGTTATGAGGAAAAGAGACATTTAAATAGTGGAACTGTAAACATTATTTTCGCATCGCGCACAGCAGTTACTCCAGTCCAGTTGACTCTTAGACAGTTTGCGCTGAAAAAGGGCCATAAGACTCATGCGCGTATAGCAAAGATGGGGGACAGTTCTCTGGGAGTTATGCCACCGCGCAACTTATTCCGTGCAGTTTCTGTGTTTGTGTTGCATTAGACATGCTCAAGGGATATCGCTTTCCCGCTTTGCTAAATGAGCAAACCAAGTCTCTAACTATTTTGCGAATGCGTGCGTTTTCTAATGCACTAATAATTTTAATTAACATCTCATTAGACGCGCGGGTAAAAAATTAATTAAACTTTGACATTTTCGTATCATCAATTATGATAATATAATTAAGTTTAATTAATTAATACATTTACAGATAAGCGTGTAAAGTTCTGACAAAGAAAACGAAATAAATGTGAAGAAGCAAAGATAATTATTTGTGACCCCTCCCCCCCCCCTCCACCAGCGCTCTTACCTCCACCTGGCAAGTCTTATGCAAATTATTTTAATTGCATAATTTTGCGTTCGTTGATATGTGCGCATAGTATTATTAGCAAAAGGAAAAATATTGGCGATATATGGAAATGTTAATAATTTCCACATATATTGCGCATTTTTTGCACACACACACACACAAAGATTATTAAGATATGATTATATGTTATAATATGTACAATACCATAGTAAAAATGAAATATATATGGTCCATATATGTTTAAACAGTTTCATATAAGGAAATAAAAATGTCGTATATGGACATTTATGTTCTTCCTTAATCCATATGTGGCAATAATTGATATAATATTCTAACTATATATGCGTTTAATAAGTTCCTTACATGGAAATCAATTATTCGCATATATATTGACCATTTATGACCATATATGAATTAAAGAATAACATATACGTCCATATATCAGTTTGTTATTTCCTTATATGAAATTGTTACATTATATATGGACCATATATAGACCATATATGTTTCATTTTCTCTAGGATATATTATTAATATATTGGCAATACATGGACAATATATGTATAATATATTTTTCATTTTACTAAGGATGTTTTTCTTACTGTAATAAATTTGTTACTTCATTGGAAAGTCATAACGGCAAGCTAAGTGCGTATTCATATAAATGCGGATATGGGTACACGCATACAGGCCAAAACGTGTCGCGAGGTAAAAAGATTCAAAATCGATCGCCGACTTGTACTTACACGAGAGTGTACTAGACGTGGCAGGGTGACTAGGCTTCAATCGCGTCGATGGAAGACAATGCACTTTTTATCAGGAAAACTCCGACGGCACAAAGATTGTTTAGTTTGCGTTAAATGTTAGCTAGTTCAGGCGAAGTCTTGGTTCGAATGTGACACTGATACCAAGTTCAAATGTATTTTGTCATTAAGACACCGGCGAATTAGTTTTGAGTATTATATCGCGCAGGGAACGATAAAGTTAAATCGAAGAAATTTTTTCCGAGGACGGTTTAATGAAATAACCAAATTTTGTCGCTTTTGTGGATTGCGCATGCGCGTATCCCTCTCGTGACGTCGACTACTGTTAACATATGACTTGGTCAAATTATATTTTTTAATGTACAAAAAATTTTTGTTTTGTTTTATTTGTTTACATTTTGTACACCGTGCAAATATTTTTGTTTTTCTTCTTACATGTTTAGCGACTATTTTTTAATGTAATTAGAGAATACAAGATAAAGATAATTGCAATTTCGTGTACATTTAAGCATTTTTATATTTGAGAATTGCATTTATATATTAGTATATGGATTTAAATTTGTAGCTCTACCCAAAGACAATGAACTACCAACTTTGTCCAATACCGAGTTAAATATAAAAAGAAAACATGTTGGCAGCTTGGACGGCTACCAACATAGATTATTTTAAGGTTAAAAGCGCCTACCCTATCAAACAGAATATTCTGAAAATCTCTAAAAAAGTCCCCATAAGCCCTGACCGTTTTTCGGTTAGTTTTCTGTGACATCCAGATTCTTTTTCCACAAGAATGCGTGTGCGTTTTATTGTCATAGCGCACGTGTATGCCGTAGAATCTCCTCTAACGTAGAATCTCATTCGGTTCTTATAAGTAGTGATGACAACGCAAAGTTGTTAATTTACAATGTGAAGAGGTCGTCAAATGAAATGAAATTTTGATAATAGATGGGTGAGCACTATTAATTGTTTTTTCACTATTTCCTTCAATAATAAAATATGTAATTTTTTAATAATAAAAGTTGTAATAATAATTGTAAATTATGTTAATCATAATTATGATATTCAAATGCAGTCAAATTTCTTTTTAATGCATCTGAATGTTCAGGTGTATAAATAAATATAAAGATGCCTCTTTTCCTGACATTATTTTTTGTATTATAAGATTTGTTTAAAATCTCAACATCTATGTGTAACCATTGCAATGTATACACTGAGAAAAAAATAATAGTAAAATTGAAAACAAATTATATCCATTTGAGGATATCTCAAACGAGTGAGTGAATAATTTTACTATTAAATATAATAAAAATGATAATTATCAAAGCAATTTGTAGTACTTTTCCACTAATATTTACTACGTGATTTTTAAATTTTACTGTTATTAAGGTGATGCTGTAAGCCTGCTGCCACGGAGTTAGTGTTTTTGTATATATTATTTTAAAAATGTTGATTTAATGCTTAACAAAAGTTTTAGCACATTCTTTAGGCATGGGAAAATTTAATTCAATTACAAAACCAGAATTTTTAACTCAGTTTTAAGCGAATTTCTTGAACGCATTTTTTTATCATCTCGAAAACGCGTTCAAGAAATTCGTTTAAAATTGATGACAAACTTTCAGTTACTTGAACGTTAAATAATCTCCCAAATTGAGAAAATGTGCTAAAACTAAGTATATTAATTAATTCTTATATATTTTAATAAAAACTAAGAAAGCCCTAATCTAGTAATTAACACTTACGGCATCGCGTTAACTGTAGAAATAATTACTTTTCCAATATATCTTCGAATTAATACAAAAAATAGTAATTTGTGATATATCCTTTTTCTCAGTGTAAGACAGCAGGATCTGCGTTTATTTCCTTAGTTTTTTTTTGTTTTTAAAAGTGTATTTTTTAAATAACTGCACAAAACGTAAAGTTTATACAATTATTAATAATTTAATCCAAATAAAATGTTACTTATCTTTCTCTAACGATAATAATATATGCTGTGCATTTGATGTACATACACGCACGCAAGCTAAGTAAACCATTTATTTTTGTGATTATTACGGTAACAAAATTTAGTATACATAACCCACAATATTGCTATCTTAACTTGTCGCGACAGTTACGATAACTCACTTTCCGTACTCAAAAATCCAGTTGTTTCATTTGAATATACATAAATGACTCCGAGCAGTGTCATTTGTTTAAAGTCCACGGAGACACTGTTTTTATGCATTAAAAATCCGTTTTTTTCTTTTACGACAAATCGTTTCATAAATGATATTCACAGCAGTATCTTTAAATCGTCGGAACGATTATTTTTCATTCGCGTAGTATTTGTTTAATAAATGTTATATTTTAACAATCATAAACCTCGTAATATTATTGATATAAAACGTAAAAAGAATGATAATTTAATATTATTTTCGTTGATTGGAAAAATCTATAAACATACACGGAAAAAAAAGTATTCGCTTTGGTAGATAAATGAGTTTATCTAGTAATTTATAACTAAGCTAAGAATTTATTCTATTTGCAGAATGATCTAGATATTAAATCGACTAAAATGAATATTTAAACGTTACATAAACTGTATGGCTGATTCAACCATACAATTATCTAAGGGGGACTGAACATAACCTCAATATGTCAACGAAAACTACTTGGATTTCACCGTGTTGACGAATAGATAAATTTGTATGGCTGATTCAGCCATACACTGTATGTAAATTGAATCAACTAGCTAGGTTAGTTTTCATCAATTCGACTCACATAAATTTGTTTGGCTACGATAATTATAATTTCCACTTATCCCAATAATGGCCAAACAATATATCTACCTTAAATAGAAATTAGTGCTTAGTAGTGCACTTCATATTTTTTTCCGTGTATACATGTATATACACGTATATGTTGAAATAAAAAATAAAAAAAGTAAATGAAAATTAGCGGCCTCGTTCAATTACGCTGGACGTATCAAGTCAGTGTAACTGAAATGCTTCGAGGGAACTGCTTTATTAACCAATTCTTACTGAATAGCTTAACGGGGAATAAAAATCGCTTAATTTAAGCGGAAAATCTTCGTGTATAATAAGATTTCAGTTCCGGAATAAAGGGTCTTAAAACAATTTCCCATAAATTAGTTCCATTTCTTATTCTTTTGTTAGTTTTCTGTTTCTTCTGTTGTTATCTAAAGTGTACCTTAAAAAGAATTACAAATAACAATATTTATAAAAAAAAGTCCCTTTAATTGAAAAGAAATATTATTTTCATGGCAAATTTGAACACTAAACGTTTAACCTTATTGTCCAGTTCAGGAATATGATAATTTTAGCATTACTTATTGTTCGTTTATTAACAATAACATTTCTGAATATACAATTTACTGTCTTTAAAGTTTCTTTAGTTGTAATAATATTCATTTTTCTCAGTGTGCAGGTACACGCAGATACCTCCATTGTAATGCGTCTATTTTACTATTTTCCTCTTTGAAAATGCCACACATGCACACATATGCTCTTTAAAAAGAATAGCCACTTGGAACAAGCAAACCTCTCTTGACTTGAAATAAATGAATTACGCCTTGCTTCAGTCCATTATTTTCTAGAACGCAAAGAACTCTGTATAAACAAAAAAGTTACAACAAAATAACTTGCCCAAGAAAATTAACGAATCAGAACATATAAAGCTCTTTATTAATTGTCAATAGTAAAAGCTACTTAACGTAAACAGATGGTCAATATGTATTCCCTAAAGAGTGCGACAAATTTTCATCTTTCTCGAACAAATAAGCAAACATTTTGAGATTCAAAACGATAAAATTTTCATATTTATTTTTCCCAGGCTTATTTGTACAAGGTATCGAAAGATAATTACATCTACAATCAGATCTACAATATTTTAACATCGTTCCTCTCGGTTGCAAGTGCTTGGAGGAGAAGGATTTTTCGAAAAAAAAAAAAAAAAAAAAAAAAAGAATGTTCAATCGTCGAGAGAATCGGGAGCCGCGAAAAGGTCGATCGAATATTTTCGTACGACGAAACGAATCAAAGTTTGGCGGCGAGAGAGGGGCGCGATAGGCAGTTCCCTCGAGTCGCCCGAATAATCCGTTCCTGGTTCAACGTTCTTTCTGTTTCATTCGATGAATTCCTCGGGCAAATACTACCTCGCGCCGGGCGTCGTGGAAGGTATGGTTCGCCCACAACGCTGCCAACTGTAGACAATATTCGTCGCTCTCTCGCAAAGAGATCGATGTTTCGCGAAAAGCGTCGCCGGCCCAAATTTCCATCGCGGCGGCCGACTCGGGGAAAACATCGTCGCCGGCGCGTTCATTCCCTCGGCGCCGTCTTCCCCCGACTACACCCCGCCCTTGCTCTTTCCCCCCTGTGCCCCCCTCTCGCCGTCACTTTTCTTTGAACTTATTTTCCTCCATTTTATTGTTCCATCATCGGCGAGTCCGCGGCTATTGAAACGCGACGAAACGGCACGTGCTTCGGCGAGGCTTCCCTTGGCCGCTTGGCCGATACCAAAAGCCCGACGTTTTTGGCCCGAAAACTCGTCGCAATTTCACGAACGCGTCACATAATAGGATTTCTCTCCTCTCCTTCTCCCTCGCACGCTCTCCGTGCCACCGCGCTTCCTCTTTTCCTTCTCTCCCTCTTTCTCTCTCTCTTGCGCTCTCTCGCTCCCTCCCTCCCCCCCTCTCTCCCTCTGTTCCACGCGTTCCTTCTTTTAATAGCGTTTTTGCTTCATTTTGTTTCTGCGATACTGATAACGTTCAACAGCACCAAATTGATCGCCGCGACCAACCGAAATAGATTACCTTTTCGACGCGATTCGTCAGTTTTTATTTTTATTTTGGCCGGCCGCATTGTGTAATAATATGCGGAGCACGTGAAAATTATTGCGGGGAGGTGATCGAAGCGCGACAATTACGTTCGATTCATCGAGGTGGGCGTAATTTTTTACTGTTTCTTTTTTTTTTCTTTCTTTCTTTTTCCATTTGTTTCAAGCGTCGCGCACAGCGGTTACAACGTCGAACGGGTATTGCTCTCGCACTTTTTTTTCCCTTCTTTTCCTCTCCTTTTCTAATTCGGTACACGAATGAAAATATAATGAATCCGCCGTTCGAAAATATCGCCGTCCGAATCTTGGGGACAAAAAGCGTCGCCACGAATCTTTGCTAGTTATTCTGATAACGAGGTGGACATCGGGCTTTGGCATCGCGATTCCTTAACAGCAAATTAATAACTCGTCAAAATATTTCCCGCCAATGGGAAAATCGCTCGAAGATGGCAAATTGCGATAAAGCGGTGCATTGAAAATTTAACGTATTATCTCAATCAACAGATGTTTCGCACCGTACGCGCGCTCAATTGACGTTTAAACATATTTTATTAATTATAAGTGTAACACGTTGCTAATAAAGCTGTGCGAACTTTAAATCGACGAACGACCCTTTTGTTATGTTATTGAATAATTGTTCCTGGAAGCAATCCCTGAATGTAAACGTGGGAAAGGAACAATTATTTTTGTGATATCAAACAAAATGCAGAAGCCGAGTCGAATTACAACTGCCAAATGATCTAAATAAACTGTATCAAGATTACAAATTTCTAGCTCATAACGTCACGTTTCCCCCAATGACGACATCAGAAAAAGGAAGGCATCGTTTCACTCTGAACGGTATTAAAATTAAACAATGTTCCTTTCATTACCGTCGCTCGTAGTATTTTTAAATCGAAATATTCAAATTTGTCGCGAGATAACGTTTATTATTAAAATTATTGGTGTATTGAAATTTGTAAACTGTTTGAATGACCTTTTTATCAGTTTACAGAAGATAAGAAAAAGTAAATGACAATGAAATATAAAATTAAACGCGGAGGCAAATTTTGTGCGTAAGACAAATGGAAAATAATGACACGCTAGGAAGGGTAAGAGGTTGAATGATAAATATGGGGGTGGGGGGGGGAGAGGAAATTGGTCGGAGGTGCGCTCGAATGGCCGAATTTTTCTGCCAAAAGACGATGGTCGAGTGTTTACCACGAAAATTAAGTTTTATCTGATGTTACGTGTAACGCACGCGAGTAACGGACGACGCTTGCGCCGTCTAACGGCACCGCTAATGTGCTTTAGTCTTGACTAGAATTTGCCGCAAGCGTATCTCGCTCCTCGACCGCGAGAGCCAGGCCGAGCTCCCTCGGACGCGGCTTTCCACGAGCTTCTGCCAGACTTAGGCCGGGTCGTCCTCGCGGCGCGCCACCTGGCCCGCTGTTCGATCCGGTCCAATCGGCGTGCGCGAAGCGCCGCGAGCCCAACGTACCGTGTGTGCACACGCAACGCGCCCCGTCCGCAAATGTTGTCACTTTTTTGCGGCCTTTTAATATGTACGTGTACGCGCGTTTAATGTATACAAAAGCTTTGCCAGCGCTGCGTCACGTTAAAGTGATCATTCCTCTCCAGACGCCAATTGACGCGTCTCACGGCGAAATTCAATTAAATGCCAACGATACAACATTTTCCGTGACATAATTTTTCGGTATTCCACTTTGTTTTGTTTTCGTCCATTTCACTTTCCTTTGTGCAAACAGCCCATTGTTATTTTTACACGGCATTATAAAAATAAATGTTCGTTGGCGCATAATCGCATTAAAAAGAAAATAATTTGACATATTTATTTCCGTTTTTTTTTGTTTGTTTGTTTGTTTGTTTTAGTTGTTGTGGCGTAGTACGCGTATTGAATGTCGACATTCGTGGAATTAATAATGCGATTTTTGTTTCCAGCTACACCTCCACCGTGTCCACGATGCCGCGCGTCAAAAGGCAGGTAATCCTGGAGGATCCCGCTAGGCCTGTGACACCTGATATGAGTCAAATGAAATTCAGTAAGTTTACGCCGATCTTAATCAAACAATCGAATTTTTCCACATGCTCAAGCCTTTTGTACGACCCGGTTGGTCTAAAATTAAATGACTGCATGATCGTGCCTATACTTTGTTGCAAAAGATGACAATTTGATGCCAAGCCGGCCCCGACACGCCACAATGATTCTCAATTTTTTTCTTCTTTTCTTCTGAACCAAGTTTACTATGATTCTTGTTCTTTCTTGCTGCCGAGTGTATTACTGATTAATCTTATCTCGATTGAAATTTAAATGGCACGCATTTTTTTAGCACGATTCATTATCGTTCGTTCTTCTGGTCAAATTATATTTGTAACCGAAGCTTCCTTTGATTTCTTAATATGAATTTTCAGCATGCCTCGATTTTCGGTGTCGTACTTCTTGATACTGCGAATTTCATTAGTCCAATTAATGTAATTCAATAAGTTCAAACAAAACTTCAACTGTCTAGTCAATTTAAGTTTGTTATAATCTTTAAATTAAGAGGCATTTATGTTTATTTTTAATTGTTGTGCATTTTTCCCTTTGCAAAACTAGTACATTGAGAAGGAAGTTGTATTCAATTTTGCTGTGCTTCATAATGATTTAAAAATGAAATGGTAAGAGAAAAATTAATTGCAATGGGGAGAGAAAAGTTTCAAGAAATAAAATCCTTTGCTTGCTAACTTGGGGCACGATCGCCCATATCTATAAATTAAAGTCAAAATCAGTTGATAACAGTTATAGAGATTATAATTAAATAGTCTGTTTTTATTTTTGATTGTAATTGCTTTGTATTGATTGTCTTAAATAGATTTGGAATATTATAAATCCTTGATATATTTTTTGTCAATGTATTAATGAATATACCGCAGCGTGACTTTGGATAAGTACTACATTTTCTTATTAACTAGTGTTTTGAGATTCGCATTTACAAATTACAAAAAATTCCAAAATATTTAATGTCACTTGTTAGGGAATACTAAACACCAATCATTCCTGTATGATTTTGAAACGAGTAAATATCATCAAACACTGTTGAAGATAATGGAACTAAATTTTTTCACAAGTCTAATAATTACAAATGTATTAAATTAAAAGTAACAAGATCAATCTTCATTTAGCAATAATAAATAAAAAATATTCATCATTTTGTAAATCACAGTATTCATGTTGACTAAATTGAATTGTTGTATTCTTTTTCTTCTTTTTCTTTTACAATACCTTTGAAAATTAATTAAACTATATCAAAATTTAATGAGGAATTTATCTCATGAATAATAATTTATTCAATAGTTACACTCTATTACTGTTCAATGTTTTATTTTATTCATATTTTTATTTTGACATTAAACAATATAAATAATGATTCCAATTATGAAGAACTTGAATTTCATATTTAATGCTTTAAATGTCTTCTTTTTTTTTGGAACTCGTGAAATGATTTACAATATCTCTGCTAACAAATTTTTGATAAACTACTAACAAATAAAATCAAGCATTTTAGAGGAAAAAATGTGCAATATCATTTTACAACTGAAATGTTATTTGTTCTGACAGTAAAGAGATATTTATTAATTGTTTAGTTTGCTTGAAATTACTTGTAATTATTCATTATATCTATAGATAATTTAAGAAAATTTTAATAACATTAAAATAATAAAATTAACTTGCTTTTACTCGTGTGAAACAAATATAAATAAAGTTAAATTACCCTTTTTTATTTAACTTAAGGATTGTTAAAAATAAAATGATACGAACAGGAAACAATCGCTTTAATAATTAAATCTACACTTATATTTACATTGTGTCATTTCATGCCAAACAGCTGTACTCCGCAGTTTTTGTTTTGAAAGTCAATATGCTTAGAACAGTCGTTTTGAAATAAGTTCACCAAATTAGTAATTTGTAACCCTTTTTCTAATAATTCAAAAGGACGAGAACCAACTGGTTTTTCTCCAGCAATGTGCTTTCAGAATAAAAATAAGGTTATGTTGCTGACTTCAATCATAGATAGTTTTACACTCGTGATAATCGGCACAATATTTTGGTTGCTAATTTATAAACATAACGGTGTGTCAGGAATAGTTCATTGACATTTGGTGGTACTAATATAATCAGTCTAAACGTTGTTATTTAAAATGTTATATTTAAACCTTAATTTATAATTTATTATTTGCATGTGCTGTAACCTTAAAATGAATATCATAGGTAATTGTAGGCAACATTTTATTGAATGTAATTTTCAAGCCCTTTGCAATTTCAAGTGTATTATTTAACAATAGTATTTTTAAATAACTTTTATTTATTTTGCATATGGCAATACATATTTTTAATTAAAAAAAGTAATTAAGTATTCTTATTGATAATTATTTTACAATTTAATTGTTATTTCAGTAAAAGAAGAATTTATTGATGATGAATCTTCAGATGAAGTTCAAGCTCAAAAATTAGCGGAGGAGACACCAAGTCCTCATTTGCAGGACCATCAGTATGGACAGACACCTTGTTATCAAGTAACAAGGAAAATACCGATGCAACCACCTCCGAGAACTGAGGTATGGGGGTAACCATAAACATTTTTATTTTTCTAATTTTAAAAATATTATATATCTGAAATAACTGTCTATTAAACTTGAAGATTATTTCCATTAACACTTAAATTGAGTAATTTTAAAAGATATTATATACATATTTTTAACTATTATTTATTAAATTATAGTGTTACACAAACTTTTAATTTATTAATTATTATATCTCTGTTACAACTTGTTATAAATTCAGTGATACAACAGTTGAAATAAGAACAACAAATGGAAGAGAAATAATTTTCCTTTGTTCTTATGGCAGATATCAGTTCAAGCGGTCAAAAGAAGACTGAATTTAGAAGTGGGAACAACGGGTCCTAGTCAACCTGCCTTCAAAACACCACGAGGAAAACGCAGAAGGACAGGGTCCAATTCATTAACAGGTCACACACCCACGAAAAGTAAATATAGTTACTTAATTTGATTCTTAAGACATTATATAAAACTTTATTTATGTGTTATGTATAAAATACTTATTTATGTTATTTTATTGTAGATAAGACTGTAGAGAGGACACGGTACGATACCTCTTTAAGCTTACTTACCAAAAAGTTTATCAACTTGGTAGAAAACAGTAATGATGGTGTAGTAGACTTAAATGTGGCCTCAGAGAAACTTCAAGTTCAAAAACGTCGTATTTATGATATTACCAATGTATTGGAAGGAATTGGTATTTTGGAAAAAAAAAGTAAAAATAATATCCAATGGAAGTGAGTAGTATTTTTTTTTAAATGTCCTATTATTTTAGTTGTTGCAATTCTTAAATCTTTAGTTTTTAATAATAGATAATGAGTTTTTAAAAAATAGTAGATCTCATTCTAAATATAATCTGTAAATATATGTGTACTTTTTCAGAGGTGGTCAATTGCCTAGTGAAAGAAATGATATAATTAATCTTAGAAAAGAAGTGGAAGACTTAGAAGCTAAGGAAAATGCACTGGATCGTTTAATCCATGGTGCAGAAAAAGACTTGAGGGAATTATCTGCAGACCGACAATTCGCGTATGTCACATACCATGATCTGCGATCTGTTGCTGCCTATAAGGATCAAGCTATCATGGCTGTTAAAGCCCCACCTGAAGCCACTTTACATGTTCCTCGTCCTATAAATAATTTTGGTCAACCTAAGGTAATTTGCGCTTATGAAAAGTGCTATTCGTCCACTTTTGACAAGACTTATTTTTTTGACAGTTTGGTACATGGTTTAATACATTCATTTATATTCAGTGATTAAAACAAAACTTAACAGTAAATCTTGTTAAGTTTAATATATTTTTTAAACAAAAATAATAGCACATGAAATGATTGATAATTCTGTTATTATCATTTATACTAATTTATGTTAAAATACTTAATAAAATAATTTAAAAATTATACTTTTGATTGTTTAACCTTTATTCACACCATTTATTATGTTAAATATATGTACAACATTTTAGTGTTTTAAACAATTCACATCTACTTTTTAAACATTGAAATTTAATTATAAAGTTATCTTATTTGAGTTGCATGTTTCCCAATTATAAACACGACTGTTAAATATGTACTTATTAAAACTGCCAAATAATAATAATAATATAAAGAGAAATTTATAATACGATGATGTGTAGTATTGATAAAGTTCTTCAATACAGATATATAGTTAATGATTATTGAATGCAGCATAATTTAAATTATAGTCTCAAGTGCAATTAATTACATTTATTAAATTTAAATGTATGTTATACAAAGGAAAATTTAATAATAATGCATTAAAATGTTCAATTTGAACCATGGTTAAATTTATTTCTAAATGTATTAAATAATAAAAACAACACCTTGACAATACATGCTTCATTTACAGCTTCAAATTCATATGCGATCGTCGCATGGTGAAATAGAAGTATTTTTGTGTCCGGATGATCTACCATTAAAGACACCTGTACATCACACCACTACAAACACGACGACGACGACGACGGCGGTGGTGAAGGAGCCATCATTTAAGTCGTCTTGTCTCGATTCGCTACCGCCTGAACTTGTGATCAAAACCGAAAGATACGATAAAGAGGAGACGATACTCCCCGATGACACCAAACATTCCGAGTTGCCGATCGTCGCGATGCAGAACGGAAACACGTCCGCTGGAATGAGAGACGCTTTGCTCTGCGAATCGGATGACTTCTGCTCTTTAGGAGGAAGCAGATACCAATTTCATACAGATGACCAGAATAGCATGCTAGGTACTGTCAAGTTTAATTTCTGTACTTTATTTAAGTTGTCCTGTAAATATCTCTGGTGAAATGATTCAATCGAAATGTACCCAAGAAGCGAGAAGACGACTGCAACAACTAGATCCACTCCCTGACGGAACTCTAGCTGTGACATGTGTATTATACATTTAAAAGTCACATCACAGACAGAGTTCTAGTTAGGTAATGGCTCGAATCATCATGCTGATGTCCGATACAATTGTCAGGATTGTAATTTGTTTACTTTTTAATATCGATTTCAATGTATTAAAATAACTATTATATTTAAGTTACTTATTTTACCATTTATTTATTGTCTAAATAATTCTGTTGAATATTATACATCCAAATCTGAATGTAATAGTTTGTTTTTTTTTACAATATGATTTTAGCATTGTGGTTTCACTATAAATATAAAGCAAATTTTATTTGATTGCGTCTGTTCCAAATTAAATTTAAATTGTTAAATTGATTTGAAAAATTGTCGCACAATTTTTAAAAGATAGTAAATTAAATTTAGAAAACCTACAAAGTTTAATATGTTTAATTAGCGATTTTATAATATTTTTAACGAAATTATATTATGATATAATTTTAAAAACGATCCGTTTATTATTGTTGACTTCAGAGTTTTTTATTTACTTCCAAATGTGACAAAAAATTAAAATTCCAGATACTCATAAAAAACGGCGATAAAATTATTAAATAGATTCTTCGAATGTGAAGGATGCATTGAAAATAATGAATTCTAACCGCAGTAAAGAAAAACATTGTTGTTTTTTAAATTTATATCATAATATCATAAAGTATTAGTTGATTGTTTAAAGTTCATTCATATATATTTAAAAGAATTTTTTTTTATTTGCAGAAATATAATGGGAAAAGTGCAAAATTGAACATTTTAAATAATTTGTGTTTAATTCAAAAAATACAAATAAATTGTTTAAAGTTTTGCATCTATTTGTGTGAAATATATATGAATCTGGTAGATAGGAATCCACAATTGTTAACAGGTGCAATATCCATACTGGGGAAAGTGAAAGCCTTGCATCTTGTCGTATTTTGCACATCCGGTTGTTTACTTTTAAAAATTTCAAGGATGTTCGGTACCTTATACTCTTTGTTATCCATGTACTTATGGGCAATATTTTTTGTATAACTAATATATATGTATGGATTGTCATAATTATTATACATTATGAAAATGTATTATAAATTTTCTTCTTAAATTTTATAATTTCACATACACGTGTAAAATTATTTATACTGAATTTAACATTTTATTTCTACTATACCTTTCTTATTAAATGCACAATTAAAATAAAAACAATTAGCAATATTTTTTATTAATTTTAATATCCAACACTCACACTTATCTTCTTCCTTTACCTTTTTTTATTTTTCTCATTTAGCCTTTATCCTTCTGGCCATAGAATTCAAAACTATATTATGTTTGTTATTTTTAACAAATTATCTTTACTTGGTGATACTACTTAAATACATTGCATCCATTAATTCAATTAAGATTAATTTTTTAAATTATTCATAGTTTACAAACATACATCAACGCTAAGGGTTCATTTATTGGCGATTTAGAAAATTTATTACACTTAAATCTTGTCTCAATAATTTGTAATTTATATAACGTTTCGTTTAATGATATAATGATGTGTGCGTATGTGTGTGTGAGACAAAGAGAGGATGAAATTAAAATTGTTCGTTTTTAAATTGGAATCAATTAAAACTAATAATAAGACAGTGAACTGTATATTGGAATCAAAAGTAAATTACAAGAATATCATTTAGCCGATATACATATGCACGTTTATCAAAAGTTATCAAGGACCCTTTTCGTTTTTCAGATATTTTGGACATTGGAGAATCTCTGCTGTCACTGGAGCCTCCGCTTTCGGAAAATGACTACACGTTTTCATTAGGAGTAGACGAAGGCCTCACAGACCTTTTCGATTTTAAATTTTAAAAGCAAAATTAACAAATTAAACCATACTCACACACACACAAACCATCGATACGAGAACAGCTTCTTGTTTCCGCGCAAACTTGAATCTTGTTCTCCTCCGAACAGTCAGTTTGTACTTATTGATGATTTTATGCCGGATATTTTCTCAGCGCAAAGGCAAAAGCGTCCCTCGATTCCGTTATTCACCCTCTTGGTTTCTTTTGTTTTGTTTTTGTTTTTGTTTTTTTTTTTTAGTTAAATTACCAGCCCGTACTCTCGAATTCCTCAACTGCCTGAGAATGAACGCGCACAAAGCTAGCCCCGGCCAGTTTAAAATTTGATCAATCCTTTTAAAAGGTCGAGACGAATCGTTTCTTTTGTCGCGCCACGACATTATATTTGAAGCATGATAATTGATAACGCGAGGCTAGTTTCAGGCACGTTTGCAAACATATCACGCGACGGTGGATTAGTAGACCGGTGTTCGAGCGCCGTCGCCTTGATTCGTACGTGATAATTCGTTGAATTGTTTGTAGAAAATGAGCCTTTTTTTGTGGAGGCAGTACCGTGCAATTTAATCATAAGTTGAACTTAGAGGGGCTCAAGCTGACTATGAGAATAAGTATAGAAGAGTGAAAAAATGAATTGAAAATTGAAATAACGACGAGTAATCTCTAATTTTGAAACTCTAGACTTTCAAAATTGGAAACAACAAAAAAGAAGAAAGAAGAAAGAAAACTGTAAACTTTGAACCCTAATTCAAAGGACTAAGGAAGAAAATGAAGATTAGGTCGCACCCGTCCGATAGTGCATGACAGAGAAAAAGCAAGCAACGGTGTTGAGCTTCGGATCAAGTGAAACCTCTCGCGGTGTTGTCTTGCGTGGCATGCCACGCCAAAGGGTGGCGCAATGTAAACAATTTAACGAGGGGTTCCGCTTCCAAACGGATGCTCAAAGACGATTAATTGTAGATAATTTGGTAAAGTTCCTTACTTTGAAGGAGAAAGTCTTTTGGAAACTGAATTGATTCGGACTTGCTTTTTGGGATACATTGGTAGAACGTTGTCACGTTGTATTGATGTGTCGTCGTGTGCCATTTAGCTCGCAACATAATAAAACAACGATTTGCATGAATTTATCACCGTACAATCGTTTTCTATTGACCTGTCGCAAAATAATATTTATCTTTTATATTTAATTTAATTATTGCAATCTTTATGTTTTCCTTTTAGTTAATTTTTTCCCTTCAATTTCAGTGTGAGATTATCGAATTTCGTGGGTCATATAGAATTTGTAATAATTATAACACTCTTCGTATCTGCGACACTGCGAGCCGTTCGGTGGTTTCTGCGTATCTCTTTGACTAGTAATGCGGGACGGAATTTACATGAACGGGAAATATTGATTTCCGTGAAATTTTTGAAAGAAGGACAAATAAGGGATAATTTATGGACTTTGGCTGTGGAGCATATGCAAGGGATGATACAAATTTTCAGAGCCAACTGAAAATTCACTTTTGTTTTGTTCTACAACTTGTTATTTATTAATATATATATGTATAATATATGTATATATGTATATGTACGTAAGTATACATGTGTGTATATATGTATGTATATATATTTTTAAACTTAGAAATTCGTTATTATTTAATCAATTCAAAGTTGAACATAATATTTTGTAAACTTAAACGTTTAATTTGATTCGACGACTGAATAATGTACATACGTTACGAATATGCTCGTTTTATTCTTACAATTCGACACGATTCATATTGTGTTATTAGAGTAATATTTTTTTTTCTTTTCGATAACAATATTTTAAACAATTTGAAACATTGGTATATATAAATATATATATAAAGTAATTAAAATAAAGTATATACTTTGATATTTTTTTAACTGTATTCATTGTGTCATTCCTGAAGGAAAAAATAAGGTGGAAAGTTGTTACTGTTCAATTGCATACTGCTGAACAATGGAAGACATTGCGAAACAAAAAACTTCATGGAAATTAAAATTTCTAGACAAGGAGCCCACTTTGCTCATCATTTTCTTTTCTTTTCTTATTTTTTCTCTTTCATAATTCCTTACCAATCTTTCGTTGTGGGAAAGAGATAAGGAAAGCGCGAGTTGTTATTATGCTGCAAATAAGTTTAACGAATAAAATATACGCGTCCGGTTGTTAATTCGAAAGCGAAGAAATAAATCGAAACAATCGTTAGGCTGCGTCGTCTGTGTAAACACATATTCGACATTGTAATTAATTGATTCATCTAAGATTCTTTCAGGATACAATGACATTTTGACCTGATTAAGAGATTTTCAGAGGAAGTTACGGCAGTTTTTTTATTTAAGACTTTTACAAGGCACCCCTCGTTCAACGCAAAACAACTTCCTCGCAAAATCTCTTAAGGATGTACCCTCATGCACAGTTTATAGCGTACATCCGAAGCCATAGTGCCTACACCTATTATGATTATACTTATTTGCAATTGTAAATATTCCACTCACACGTAAATATATTATACGTGGATTGTTTCATGTCAAATTCATTCAACATTTTTGTGGTCCATGTTCTCATTTGTTTGTCTTTTTTACTAAAAAATAATAAGAAAAATAATACAAAATTTGTGAATCAATAACAATAAAAACGGGTTTTAATGATTGAAAGAAAATTGTTCATTGGCGACTTAATCGTTTGTAATGAAATAATAAATTGCTCACTTGCAAAATCCAAGTACAATAGATTTCAAATAAGCTAATCGACCAAATATAGAAAGTTATCGGCAACAAGTTACAATAATGCGTTGAATTAACAGGAAGTGGTTAATATGTCTATGCACTATTTCGTCCCTGACATTGTCTAGATCTTTATTTTTTTTTATTTATCAGTTTCATTCATATTTTGTAGAAATATGCACTGAAAATATATTGAACGAAACAACAAATCAGCATTATAGGTGAACCTTTGCATTGAAACGTTCATCTTGAATGCATTATTAATCAATTTCATAAAACACGTCATCCTTAAAGTAATAACTAAAAATTTTGCATATGTTCTTATTAATATATAAACGGTTCAAAGGTATTGAAATGCAGTTTCTTTAATATTCAGATATTAAATTTACTGTATACAATTTAGCATAGCGTAATATTTGTTTTCGTAATCCATCACAAACTTAATTTTAAAATCATTGTAACTTAAAAAAGAACCATTCTATTTTCATATTAATTATATAAAACTAAATTTAAACGAGACGAAAGATACGTATTAGTAAAATATGCACGGTATTTGATACAACTGTCGTTTGTATATTTGTCATTTGTATATCTCTTTGAAGTACAATGTATTTTCTAATACGGTGCAATAAAAGTAATTTTTATTTGACGGATATTAGCAGATTAATTTAAAGCTAACGTAAGTAATGTCGAATTTGAAATTCCTAATTGAGCGTGATTAATAATGATTATAATTTTGTTCCCTTTGCGAATTTAAGAGAGTTGCGTGTAGTGTCATGCAATCGATGCTTATCACTTGTATTTTCAAAAGGACTTATCGTGGATTGTGATATGTTTTAAAATTATTATGAGTCGTATTCATCTATAAGTTATTTTATTATTTCATATAAAATCTAATTGTACGTCGAAATGATTTGCATGACGTTAAACCGTGCGCACGTTAACCCGTTATGTACATTATTTTTTTGAAAAATTAAGATCGCGAAAATCAAAAGAGTTGATCTGACGTCCAATAATCCATGTATATATCATACTTTAAGAAAAGTAACGATAACTACAGACGAAAAAAAAGAAAAAAAGAAAAAAAAACGACGCTACTGATTTCTTTCAGTATGATCGAAATATTAGGATATGTTTATATAAATTAGTTATTTTTAATTATGAATATCATTGATCGTTAGAATATATAGTTACTTATTACACACATGTATATTTACAAGTATAATCAAAAAAAACTGTGCAGAACAAACCGTAGCCTCTAGTTCTTTTCGTTACCGGTTTCATCTCAACATTTAATGTGCAAAAATCAGCCTTACTCAAACTGTAAAGATGATCGTTAGTTTTTAGTAATAGATATTGTTAAGTCAATCATTTATTTATTTATCTTTCTATAAACGTGTACATGGTCAAAATTTATTACTAAAAGGTAAAACCAATCAAGTTTTGACTTTATTTATTGGTATATAATAAGACTGTATAGTGTATTAGTGTATGATCATACAATTCCATTTGATATAATAAAAAAAAAAAATGAAACGTATTTGTTACTAAAAAATACAATCATCTGCTTTATATAAAATTTTAAGTAAGATTCATTTTGCACAACTCTTTATAAATGTATACAAATGTAGATATATTATTTAGCATCCACATGTAAGGATTTTTTATCTTTATCATTTAGATACAAATGCCATTTTATTGTATACTTATTATGTAAAAACAAAAAGAAAGAAAAAAGAAAAAAACGAAAAGAACTAAGCAGCTTTTCTTCACTTAAAAAATTTATTTTATTTTTTACAAAATAAAGCAATTTTTATCACTGAGTACGTGATAATTAAATGTTCATTATCCAATTTCTTTTATTCCATGATTCATCATAATTTATAACTTTCTTGAATGTAAGGTATTTGATATATATATAGTAAAGGAAACCCTAGTAAAAATATGGCCAATATATGCTTTATCAAAATTCATATATGGACATACATGGTTGATATATGATAATAATTGATTTCGACATAATGAAATTATTGAAACCATATATAAATGTTTTATTTTCTTATGTGAAATTGTTAAAACATATATGTACCATACATGAATCATTTTACTAGGGAAATAATATTTTTCTCGTATTAGTTTAAGTTTTGATCTTTCAATTAAAATTTTCTCAAATTTGTTATTATACATATAAAAAATTAAATTAATTTTTGTTGATAATTTTTATTACAAATTAATTTGTACTATGTATTTTGGTACTGGTTCAAAGAATAATAATTAAATTTTAATAAATGATAAAAATTCAATACACTTTATAATTTTAATAGAAAGTATTTCTTAATAGTGATAAAAGTAATTCGTCAATATATTTACTGTTCATTGTTGATTTTAACACATTTCTAAGTTTCAATAAAATGGCATAGATATTGCAATAATATCTCACAAATTAAATATAAAGAAATTAATATAATATATTTTAATTAGTTTAATTTGAATTTAAAAATATAAATATGAATCAAATGATTATGTAAGGTTAATTTAAATTTACAAGAAATATAAAGTTTTTTGGAATAAAATTTAACTAATCAAAAGTGAAGTTGTTTTTTTATTTGTTCTTAACTTTTACTTACACATTAATACACTGTGTGACCGAAATCCTATAAAATTACTTGACCAAATGAAGAAGCCTTATCTCAGACTCCAGGATGTTTTTTAAATGTTAAAGGCCTTGCTAGAAATTGTGATCTAACGGAAACTTATACAAAAAAATTGATTTTGTAATTAATTCTATCATAGTTTATACTAATTTTATTTCTTAGATGCAGTAAAGACCTTGCGGTAAGACATTCTCTGGATATTTAGTGAAACATATATGAAAATTGTTCACATTTAAAGCTTATTTATTAAAGTAATTTTCGTAAAAATAACATTTTTTTTCAAAACAGCAATTTGTATTATTACAAAAAGATACTTCTTGTTTGAAAAGCTTTGTAATGCAATTGAATTAATTTTATTCATTTATATTGTTTCTATGTTATTAATTTACAACAACTATTTATTTTTATGTTGAAAATGATATTTTTAGCTTAAAAGATTCTTAAATAATGTGGTAAGGATTCAAATATCGCGCGCTTGTGCGCTATTTCTATAGGACGTTGCCATTTTATTCCGTTTTTTCTACTAATGAAAGAGACAATGTAGACAATTTTCAATAATTTATAATCAAATTCATAAGAAATACTTAGACAAATCAATTATTAAAGAAAATGATTCGTCACGTTTTGTACTTTCAATCGGTAAATTTCATACGTTCAACTACTTTTTACAGAACATGTTTTGTTTATGTTCATTTTCATAATTGAAAGCAAGCACGAATTATGTGCCAATGAAATATCGGAATTCCGTTAATGCTCTATTGCGATTGTTCTAAAACCCACCAACTGAAAAATATGTATTCAAAAATTTTCCAAGAAATCGTAAGTCAGTTTCTTTCTGTGACGACACATCCCTCTTTGTCTCTCTCGTTATCGCGTTCTCTTTCTTCCTGGCTGGACGCACGCAATGTTGCCACGATCCGGCTGCCATTGCTGCTTTGTAATAACGTTGCGCGCTTTCGGGCCGTCAGATCGCAGGTTTTAATCAATTATAAATCGTGCCCGTCCGGAAGTGTCAGTTGACATGCCGATGCTTGCATCGTGAATGAATAACGTGTAGTGATCTACCGGTGAATTTGACCTCGAGGTAACCTATCGCTGCCGCGGCGTTTGATTTTTGTTTTACGTCTTGTCTGTCTCTTTTTGTTGCGAATCCCTCGGACCCCTCAGTTCGTCTCTTGCAAGTTTGCATAGAGCTCGCAACAGAACAAGATGAAGTGGTTAGGTGCGGGAAGTGGCGGAGGTGAACCGGCAACCCCTATGCAGCTGCATCACCCTTCTGCCAATGGCCACATACCATCCGTGTGTATAACCAAATTGCCGTTATATTATTTATATATTTAATTGCATTTGCAACTTCCACAGCGTAATTGCGACCATTAAATTTTGCTTCATGAGTTGTCATTGTTATTCATTTTCTCATTAATTTAAGACTCATCGAACTTATGTGATATATTAATACTTCAACATTCATTCCTTGACTACTAATTTACGTTTTCCTTTGGTGATAATGATAGTCACCACATTTTGAGGTTAGATGTGCTGGTGTCCAAGAGAATTGAAATGTTGATGTTCTTTTATTTTTTAGTTTTTTCCGTTCTTCTTTTTTCCTATTTGTTGTATATTTATTTGTTACTTTTATTACATTTATTTATATTATTTTTAAACAAAAATACAAATATTACTCTTAAACTTTTTGAAATAAGAATTTTAAAGGTTTACTAATAATTAATTGAATATTACTAAAGTTAATACACAAGTGGTAATTTCTGTGAAATTAATTTAAAGTAAATTCAATAAATGTGAATTTTCTTACTTTTATTATGTAATTAATCTTGTCAGTAAATACATGCCGTTTAATTATATTGCTGGTATTATAATTAATTCCTATGAAATAATTTGCTTCTTTAATGCATTATTAGTTAAAATATTTAAAAAGGATAAAAGTAAAATATTGTATCATTTGTACTCATTTATTTGCAGTATGGGGAATGTGGAATGAAAATTTATTTATTATAAATGTTGAACTTTTGTATGAAACATTTTATTTTGAGGTTATGTACACAATTCTAAACTAATAGCAGTGCTGCATTTATAGTACGCAAGATGGACATCTTAATTATTTTGAAGAAGAAATAAATATTTACTAATTTGAAATGATAAAAAAACTTATATGAATCATTTTATTTATTTGTTATCACATTAATTATAATAAATAATTTTATACTATATCACAAAAATATTTTTCAGATAAATATTTTATCAAAATAAAAAGTTTTTTTTCGTACTCTATGTTATATACATAAAAACATATGATTCTCATTGAAATTTCATAATTCATTAATTAAAATTCTTACATGAAAATTTTTGCACAATTAAGTGAAATATGTTTTTTCTATGTCGTTGACAAGATATGTATGTTAAACATTTTTTAAAATCTAATAATTAATCTAATAACACATTAAATTTCCAAATTTATTAGATATAATAGAAAAGGGTTAATATGCATAAAAAAAAATATTTTAAATTTGAACAGATTTTTTTTTTTTTCAAATTTACTGATCATAGTAACAAATAATTTTTATTATAGGATGCTGAGTTGTGTGCTCAAGTGATGTCATCAGGTGATGGTATAAGGATGGCAACAGGACAGACTCACCATATTGGAGTGAATAGAAGTCAAGATGATGCTATGGTTGGATATGTATTCCAAAGACCCACTGAATCTGACCTTAATGCCCAGTCTTCTACATTTCAAACTAAACAAGCATTGAGAGCTTGGACATTAACAGATGACTCAATTATTGATAATGTATGTAATGTAATTAATTATAATTATATAATTGAAATGGGTCTGCTTTTAACAATATAAAAAAATATATTATTTGAAGGGACTATTTATCAAAAAGAAACAAATATTAAGAAATAAGGAAGTCAGTACATTTTCTTTTTTAAGTAAATTTACTGAACATTAAATATGATTGGTTTTAAGATATAAAGAATAAAAATTATGAAAACTAAAATTTAATGTTGCAAATTAGTTCTAAAACTCAAGTAATTATAAATCATAAAAGTGAATATTTTACAATAAATCAATATCTCCCATTGTGAACAAATGACGTCATTGAGATATTTTTACAATTAAATTATTTTGTGAAAATAATTAAAAATACACCATTCTAATAATAAACAACTGATATTTCACCTTAAGGATTTTCCAAAAAATAGTATTTTTCGTTCTTCTTAATTATGACTCGTGATCTTTTTTTTAATAACATTTTAACATATTTTTATAAAAGAAATTTAATTTTACACTTCATAACAATCTGTTCAGAAATAAAGGCTATTAAAGAAGCTATTTATATTTATATTATTTTTAAATATTAAAGAAAATACTGTCTTAGTGATAATTAATTTTTCAAATCACTACACTGAGAAAAATATGATAGGGCAAAGTACGATTTGTATTGTTCTAACATTGTGAGGCATTTTACCAACAGTGATAGGACAGTTTTGCCTTGGTGCTTATAATCTAAAAACAATAAGTTCACACTCTATAATGCACAATTAAATTTAAAAATACTTAAAGACGGATTGTTAAATAAAAATAACTTGTGATGTGCTTAATTTGTCAACATTCTACAAAATAGAAAGATTGCAACTCGAGTTCATTTCGCGTCATTGGAAAAAAATGTATAAATAATATGGATGTACTTTTTAAATTTAATCTGCTAAGAAAAAAAAATGTTACTACATATTCTGAATATATTTCTCTCAGTGTATTAAAGAAAATGGGAAAAGTCTACCTTTACTATATAAAAGCTTTATTTTTTGGTATAAAATACTAATATTTTAATATATAAACAATTTCAGTAAATATAGTCGGATTTGTTTATTTTTTTTATTTAGCAAGAAATTAAGTAGATTTATTATAACCTTTTATTTATAATTAATTACTATTTAAATATCGTTAATATTAAAATAGTCTTCTTCCACTTTTTTTGATTCTGCATTTCCCATAGAATGAAATATTCATTTTATATTATAATATATGCATTTTGATAATCTATATCACAGATTATGCAGCATTTTTATAAAGTTCAAAATGATTTCTATCTTATAATAAATTTAATTTTCCTTAAAATATTATTCTTCAAATTTACTTTATTATTATGGTCAGAGAACGTTCATAAAAAATTTATTTCACATTCTTACATATTTTTATTTATTTGCAGAATCAAGAAAAATGGAAATTTCCAATGTCAAAAATGAGTTTACCCCAACAAAGCCAATCTCAACAACTTGGCTTACAAACAATGAATAACATACATTTACCATGTGATGTGCATCCAATGCAAATTAAGGTAATAATTACAATAAAAAATTATATTAATTATGAATATAATTAATTTTTATTATTATTTTATGTACATTATGATATAATTTATTCAATCATAATTTTTCAGCTGTAGATTTTTATACTATTTTTTGAGACCTTACAAGTTTATAAGTAAATGGAAATTGATAAGATTTATTTTATTTAATAAATTTATACAATATCTGCAAACTTTACATGTTTTTAATTTAAATTAATTTAACATATAAATTTGTTGATGTTAAAGAATACAGTATCTTATGAATATAGTTATCATTTAATAAATTATATTACTTTTAATAATAATAATTTTGTATAAATTTATTACTTTAGGCTTTATTTCGTTAAACTGTTTAGAATACATTTAATAGTAAATGTGTATTCAAAGTGTACATGCAGAAAATTTCAGCAATTCAATATTGGTTGTGGAGAAATTTTACTGTTAATGCTTTTACCAAATTAATTAATAATTTCAGTATAAAACTGTATTTATTTAAATTGGCTAAACTATTTTTCTGTATGTATACATATACTGAGAAAATTGTTGTATTAGAAATTACTATTTTCTTGTAACTGTAGTCTTCAGATTTTCAAAGCTACAATAATGATTGTGAAATATGTTAAATTTCACATTGAAGTTGCAACTTTAAGTTTAATTATGTTAGACTTACATATAAAATTTAAAACAATTATAGTAAATATGATCAGTTGTACAACAAAGGTCTACAGTAGCATGCAAAAGAACAATTTCTAATATCTTTTTCAGGTGATCTGTTTTAATCTATCTATAAGATCATTTCATAAGATATACTTTGAATAGAAACGGGAAATATGTGTGAAATATATTATTTTGATTTACTTCTGTAGACTGATTAAAAGGGATCACTGTTCTATAATAAAATAAATAAAAATACCAATTCATTTGTATATGGTAAAAAAGTAAAAGTACCATTGATAAAAATATAATAGTACCAATATTAATGATAAATGAAGACTGTAAAAACAAAATAAATACAGAGTAAGTTTTAATAAATATAAAAAGTAACTCATTTTTTATTTATATTTTTAGAATCCTGCACCGGGAGCAGAACATTTGGTATATTTGAATAATCAAATAACTGCTCAACAACAAGTTGCTCTCTTTCATCAACAGCAACAACAGCAGCAGCAGCAGCAGTTTAGAAATGGACAAGTAAGAAATTTGTTATTATATTGTTTAATCAATTTCAATATGTTTATTATACTTCACAGTTTGATATTATTTATTATTCATTAAATCATTTATAATGCATAAACTAATTCATTTATAGTACAATGAATTAATTATTTATTGCGCGATTGTGATGTGAAGCAATTTTACTTTCAATTTGTTTTGTTTATGTTTCTCATAGTTCATTACTCCTTCATATTTGTTTATATATTGCACATAATTTCTTTAATAATGCTCATGCAGATAAGTGTACACATCAAAACACTTGTGTTGGTGTGTTTATTTATCAATCACTTATTAAGCACACATGCGCTTGTGTTTGAAAACATTCATCCCAGCATTTGTGAAAATCTGTTTATTAAAATACTGCTAGAAAAATAGTTATTTGAAAGAGGCATTTTTATCCATACCTCCTTTAAAGTTATTGTTATTATTTTTGTGTAACCTCAAGAAAATATTTTCAAATTCGGTAACATTCAGTATATTTGTAATGTAAACATCTTAAATTGCATTGTGGTTTAACACTATTCCTCATTTCTTTTTGTTTAACATAGTTTTATAATTAAAATTACGTTAAGCAATAGAGAAAAATAGTTGTATAAACTAAATAATTGTCAATTTAGTGGGAAATTTCTAGCACAAACTATAAGCTGTTATCTATCGGACAGATAATAATTAACTGCACGTAGTATTTTTCATCAAAAGTGCAAAGAAAGTTTACCAATTTTCCGTTGAGATTAGCATATAGAAAATAGTGAATTTCAGATAGCACCTAATCGCATATTAAATAACAATTATTTACCTTTGTATCGTGCTATGCATAATATTTTAAAAATGGCGAGAAAGTACTAAAATTCAAACTTATACAGTGAAGAATAGTAGTATTTATGATGTAAAATATTTAACATACATATATTAATATTTACTCAATATTTTAATAAGTGTTCTTTGAAAATAAAGTATTATGTAAAGCGATTGGTGTTGTTATCACTTTTCCTATTCAATTAAAAGTAAATTTTCTTTAAACTTTAAATGCACGGGAAACGATTAAAATTTAAAGACCAATGTCATTTCAAATTTTAGTAAATTGAATTCTTATTTGTGACAAACTTTATTTCATGTTTTGTCTACTAAACATCGCTAATCAGCGTTGATAACCAATGTTTCTGATAAATTAATTATACAACAGTTTACTAAAATTTCATTAACAGAATATCAAATTGCAATATAATTTTTTTTCGAGATATATCGAACATTATTTATATTCTATTAAACTGATTAGATTAGCATGTAATGTTCTTTGAAAATTGAATATGAATTTTCGATTGAAGAGCCCTAATTAAATAATTGAACAAAAAAATAATAGTATATAATTTTATCATGGTATGTTTAAAAGAGAGTAAAGTTGTTTAATGATACAATAATTTGATATAACGATCTGGTTATTTTAGCAATTCTTTATAATATACTGGATTTTAAGTGAATGTGTAAATTGCTAAAAAAATGTACAGTGTAATAAAAGTAAGTGCAATGTAACGTTAAATATTTTTATTTAAAGTATTTCATAGAATACATTATTCGTGATAAAATTTTACTAATATAATTTTTACACTGGTTTTTATACGTTAATATCACGTGCTCAAGATTTACAGACAACATTTTTAAGATTTTTTCTACTTGATACAAGTAGGGTTTGAATCGAGGCCTATCTCCTTATCTTTTTTTATTCATCAGAAATGTATATATGACGAAAGATGAAAAGATTAGCCTCGATGTAGGCTTTATTGTGGCAAATTTTCTCCCCATCTCATTTTATTGTTATAATTATTATTTTTAGTATTTAAAACAAATAAATAATTGAAAATGGCAATATATTTTTATATACTTGTATAACAAATTTCATGAAACATAAATTTATTAATACTTAATTCAACATTTAATAGTATTACAAAAAAAAAATATTTATACAACAAAGTTGCTTAATATGTCTGAATAGCTAATTTTAATAAAAATATATGTGTGTAAATTTATATATAAAACAGTTTTTTCATGTATAATTGTCAGTTTAATTATTTATTAAATTGCAAAAAAACTTTTAATGGGAAATCATTAACGAAATAAATGAACGTTTGTAAATTTCATCTGTTCATTTATTTTATACAATCTATTAGTTAACGTGATTAACGTAAAATGTTATTCACTAGTTTTGTTTATATTACTATGTTATATATATATAAATTAGTTATATTTATATACAAAATGAATGAATTATCATTAAGGCGTTATCTCCGTTTCAAATAAAAACAATTTATTTTTGATAATATTATACATTAATGTAATAATTATCATAAAGTAAATATTGACATGAATAACCGTCATTTGTTTGATTAAATAATCATTACATGATTATCTCAACAAACGAAAGACAACTTTAATTCACGCAAATCATTTTATTATATTGGTAGAAATTGATAAACGGTATTTTCTATACATTTAATAAAAATTGAAATAAAGACTCGACGTTCCAATTTATGTCATAATACCGTCAGAGATAATTCCTTTTAAATTATAATGCGTTCCAAACATACATTTGTAAAGTTTAAGCTTTTGTAATCAGTATCAGTGACCTACGGTGTATAAATATAAAATGTGCGAGAAATGTGAATAAAAAAAAAAATATGACAATTATTGTTGCCGTAAAAAGGGACGTTTTAATGCTTTAAAGTGATTTCAAGTGAACTTTGCTATCTGCATAGATTATTTGATGTGTTCCAAAATGACCAATGTAAAAAAATAGCAAAAAAAAAAGAGAAATCAATCCATCAGAATAGAATAGAAATGTGTCGGGTAGAGAGGAAAAGAGAGCGACAATTGGCGCAGTGTTGGTTGGCGGAGGTGAGCCGAGGAGTCGCGATTTTTGAAGGAAGAGGGAGAGAGAGAGAGAGAGAGAGAGAGAGAAAATGGTGCGGGTCCGTACGCCATTTTTCAAAAGTCCCGAATTCACCTGTGCGTCGGATGGGTTATTGGCACGAGCGCGGTACAGCGGCGTGGACGGAGTGCGAGAGAGAGAGAGATGGGCGGTGGAGGAGGGTTTGGAGGGGGAGGCGTGTCGGGGAAGGATCATTCACTGGCAGGGGCGACGTTGTCGGGCGCGCGAAACGCGTCAAATGCACGCGTCGCGGCGGCCGGCTCGAGCGGAATCGGCCGCGGCGATTGGCCCTGGGCGCGCGTAGGCCGCGCGGCCGCTTGGCGGCGCTGCGATCGCGCGTCGTTCTTTGTTTCGCCGCGAGCAGTCTCGATCCAGCAGGCCGGCTAACGAAATTCGACAGCGAGACCGAGACACACTCGGGGTTTTGTGGCGTGTTCGAGTGGTAGAGCGAGGCCGAGCGAAAAGTCGTGCGATTAGAGTGACGCCGTGCAGCGCGCGAGATGTCAATTCCCTCGTAAGTCAAGGAGATACGCGGTGGTGTGGTAACGCGAGTCGCGGCTTGCGTCGCAACGTTCGTCGGGGAACCTCGGGTTTTTCGCACGCACACGGATAAGCGAGAGTCGGCGGAGAGGAGTTTCGCCAGGAAGGAGTTGACGGGAAGGAAGAGAGCGACGACGACGACGACGACGACAGCACAACAGTGTGCGCAGTGCGTATTGCCGTGGGCCGGAGTGGTGCGCGTCACGAGGCGGGGAGACAGGCGCGCTTGACAGATCGCCGAGTACGCTTTTGACAACGCGAGCGCGACGTGCTCTCGCTCTCGCCTGGCTGCCTCTGTCTCGCGCGCGCTCGCGTGTCCGTGTGTACCAGCGCTGTACACCCCGTGTGCGTGTGTGCGCACGATTGCGGCTGGTGTCGCCGCCGTTGCAACGTTTGTGTTTGCGCGTCCGAGTGTTGTCGCGAACGCGATTCCGCTGCGGCCGTTGGCTAAATTTACGCCATCGCCGAGTTATAACCTTAAAATTTCTAGGTGGGGTTCCGGGGCTTGTTTTCAACCGAACGGCCGCACGCCCACGAAGCTTCGGGCGATTCGCGCGCCCACTCCACCTCTTCTATTTATTTATCCGTCTCCTTCTTCCAAGGATTATTCCTCGTCAATTACAGGCGATCTACCTCGCGGCAATAATCGCTTGGCAATCGGGCTCTCGCGGCCAATCAATCTAATCATCCAAATATATTATCGACGGCATTAAAGTAGTCCGCGAAAATAATGATAATTCGCGTCTCCCTTTTTCCTTCATCCCCCCTTATTCTCAATCTTGCTCCATCTCTTTCTCCGGTTGCGTGAATCCGCGTAGCCGAGGAGGAGGTGTGCGGATCGGCCGGGTGCTCCAGGAAGGGCAGTGTTGCGTCGGTATCGACTCGTGTAAACAAGAGTCCGTGTGAGTGAACGGGCGCGCGCAAACACAAACAAGCACGGTCGCAGGCGCGCACGAGCGCGCATCAGCGCGCACGCACACGTACGCGTGCTAATGGCTTGGTGTGTGTGCAGCTGTGCAGAAGGAGGCGAGGAAGTGTAACGGATAAGGGCAAAGCGCGGACGGACGCGGGTATAAAAGGATACCCCGGAGGAGCTTCTTCTCGGCGTGACCCAGGAGCGCCCAAGCGCAGGTCCCCCCGCGCCCCCCTCCCCTCCATCACCGGCGCCCCTCACCGGCGCCCGCCGCTTGTTTATAAGCGGGCGAAGAGCCGGCGGCTTTGGTCGCGCTGTCATCGGCAGCAGCAGCGCCGCGCGCCTACCTTGAACAAGGGGATCACCGGCTCGGGCGAACGCGCGAACGACGGAAGCGTGCGGCGGTTTTCACGCGCGCGTCGCGCCCGCCTCCTCCGGGACGGGCGGCTCAGCCGTGAATTTCTCGGACGTGACGCGGCCCGACAGAGCCTTGGATACGGTGGAGAGTTTTGGCGTGGGCTACGGGCAGGGAGCAAACACAGGCGGCTGGATGAAGCCGCCGGGGGACCTATTTCTTTACTGCGACATGAAGGATCTGGGAACGGACATGGTACTTTCTTTTACTATCTTATTCAACTTTATCTCGCGCACTTTTCTTTATGCATTTGATAATCGTTGACGGTGTTGTGACATATTTTGAAGCCAAGAGGGCGTTGGGTCTGTCGGCAAGTGCGACGGTTTAATGAAAGGTTATGTAACTTTCAAATGGGGTTGAACGTGGACGATCCCTCGATTGCTTTACGTATCTTCGACGTATGTTGATTTTGAGATTGCGGCTGTGTTTTCATCCGATTATTGGGTTAAACGAACGAGTATTTAAATGAACAGTGATAAATTATTAAAACAGCTGATTTAAAAGGTGCATTAGGAAAGATGTAATGATTGATAGAGGCAGTTTTTTTTTAAGATAAGGATTAGGTGGAGATTTGATTGCTTTAATGTTCTTGTGTACAATTTTATCTTTGTCTTTTTGTTTACTTTTAATTACGCTTGTTTGTTTACAATGTATGTATGTAATTACTTTTGTTAAACTCAATTTTTTTTAAATTAACTTCGTTCATTCTTGTTTGTTTTTGGGAGGTACTTTGTTTATTTTGAAAATTACGTTTATTTTAAATTAATTTGTCCACGTTTGTTTTACAATGATTATAAAGAATGAAAAATAAAAGTGTAAGGTTAAACATTTAATTTTACATTATATTAAATTCTCTTATGCAACTGTGAGACACTGATGAATTTTGAAACAATGAATTATTTAAATAAATATCTGTTAATTGTCTCAATTATTTATTTTATTGTTTTGCAGCGTCACAGAATAAAAATGATTAAATATTGCTTTCTTTATTAATTGATTATTAACGTTGATTTTTTTTTTCTTTCTGTTTTAGTATAAAATTTCAATTATTAATTTGATATTAAATTTAATTTTAAAACTAAAAATAACATGCACATAAAAAACTAAATAATAGTATAAACATTTATTCGCATTAAAAATCATATTAAGGAGAGACGTACTAAAAAAAGTTGTTGAAGTAAATATTGTTTTAAAAAGCATCAAGCATTCAACTTATCATTCAGAAATTAATTACTGTAATTATTATATAAGTTTTAAGTGAAACGATTTTATTTTACCTAGTTCAGATAAATGAAAAAGGAAGTCTATTTAAAACTCGGTGTAGGTCTCCGACAGCTAAATATACATTATTTGCTGATTTATAGTAGGTATAATTAAAATTTTTTAATGAATTTAAAAGCAATCTTAAGTCACTGCAAATCAATACAAGTTAAATATGTGACAATTAAATCTCGCTGTATTAACATAATATGAAAGCCTTGTCATTTGTCCTTTCATTGTGAAATGGAAAATTTGAAGGGACTTGTATATTTTTTCCATGATTATACTTTTAGGGTAACTAATCCGGCCAGATTTTTATTAAAGTTGGGAACTTCCAAGTATTTACTGGGGTACATTTAGATTTTTCATTCAAATGTGACATTAAATATATCTTTATTAATTATTATTATTTTTTATATAATTTTTTAGACTTCGCTTTTGTTATTTTATATTATAATTTTATTTTTCTTCACTTATCATTATGATAAATGAATTCATTAATATTGCACATACTGCAATTGAAATTAAAAAATAATTAAACGTAAAGAGAAAATATAAGATATTAATTTCATTACTTCTTTATATATAAGCAGATGTTCATTTGTGCTCGACAGTTGATTCTTTAACGCGATAGAAAATGGTAGGCTAGGTGTAAAGGGACTATTGTATAAATTACGTGCAGTGTTTTTGGAAGTGCAACAGAAATAAAATCGCAGGTAGATGATTCCGGGTAGGAGAATGGCCTCTCGCTATTTTTGCCTTTTCTAGTCGCAGATGTTCTTGAATTAAGGGAACGGAAAAGTTTTATCCTTTGAAAAGCACATATGATTTCTCGAAAATTTCCCGGAACAAGCAAACGTAAATAACGTCACGCTTCGGCTAAGAAGTGAATCTATAATCCACTAAGACGGTTAGGAGGGAATAGTAAAATGCGCAGAGTGATATCACAGGTACGAAAAAATTGATACCAATTGCTGCATTTAACTTTGGCACTTTTGAAAATGGGAATTTTCACTTTTTGTTACCTGTTTTGAGGTTGGCAGTCGCCTTCGACGGGCATAAAAGTAAATTTCTTGAAGTGCCAACATTTTTTTTTTTATCGCAACAACTCACGAACCGAGATTTGTCGTGCGTGGCAGCTATAACGTTTTTATTTTCCGGAATAGCGTTTAGAGAGGCAAATTATGACCAATTTTTTTAACATCTTTTTTTTTTTTAAATCTTTTGTCTTCAAAAAATTATTTAAACGTCTAAAATAGACGACGATTAATCTGAAAATCGAAATATCCGTTTTACACGCTCTCGGGGGAGTATACCTATATTGCGTTTATAAAAATAAGTTTTATTTTTATAATCCTTCTCAGTGTTGAAACAATCCAGTTGAAATAACAAACCTTTCGCGCGCTTTTATTTAAAATTCTTAGCTCTGAATGTGTCGCTGGAAAAGTAACGGAACTTTAATTGAAAAGAGAACGTGTGCTTTGCGATTGCCATGTTATTTAACCCGGTTGTACGGGGTTTTGCCGTTTATGTTTTCAATTAATCAAAATTTTACGGAAGATCAACCCGATCTATACTTTTTTTTTATAGCTTTTTGCAGCATTTATGTCGGATAAGGTCGAAAAGAAATATGGCTGGACGTTTTCTCGAATTTCAAACATGGTTAGCAAAATACTAATCCGGCTTTAAACTTATAGTATCTGTTTTGTTCATTTCACGGTCGAGAAACCGATACTGCACAATAATATTAATAACATATTTGCAGTGAAGAAAAATAAGCAGTTTTAATTTTCTAGTTAATTATATCTTATAAATATTTTAACCCCCCCCCCCCCAAATGAATTTAGTTTATTTAGAATGTTATATATTAAATTTTTGTTACAAGTACTTCAAGAATGATTCTCATAATAAGCGTAGTTCAATTTTATTTTTCTATTTTTACATTAAAGAAGCTCTTTTTAACTTTATTTATTATAAAACAGTTGATATCACGGCGCAAACTTTGCACTATCCGTTCGCGTCAAATGGGACCTGAATATGAAACGTTTTTGAAATGCATATTATAAACAATCTTCGCGTCTCTTGCATATTTATTTCAATTTTTATGTCCTTGAAAAGGTAAACAAACAAGTTTTGTTTATTCCCCTTACGTGGCCTTTTAATAGTTTGCAAACATTGTTTATTTACATTTTTCACTTTAACAGATATTTTATTTTTCTTCTTTGCAAAGTGCTTATCGTGTCAAGTAGTAACTCAAGTTACAACATTTTTCTCCAATTTATTTTGATACTTTCTTTTTAACAAATGCACTTTTCATAAATACAATATATTTATAAGGTAAATTAATTTATTTATTAGATCTATTTGAATATTATTTTTATAATAAAACATATGTATGTTGATGTTATACTGCAATAACTTAATAATTATTTTCTAACCGTCAAACGAAAAGTTTCGTCATTCACAAAATAAAAAAGTTTCCTCTTATTAAATAAATTTGGCACGGATTATATTATGTTTATTATTAATACAAACAGTTTTCACTTGCGTTTCCGTTTATTTTAATTTGTTCTAACAGCGATAAAAATAAACGGGACATTTGTTCGGTGGGCCCGTGAAATTTTACGAATACGACTGGTCGGGATCGTGCGAGTCAGTTATTTATTTACGAAAAGATACGAGAACTATCGAAACATCAAAAGTACGGGAGGTTTTCGGCGCGGCCGGAATAACATCGATGATTTGCCCTCGACAATGCGGCGCCGGGTCCACCTTCGACAGCTGATGCGCAAGTCAAATATTCCGTGGCCGGTACTTTATAGATATAGAATTAATTTGACAAAAGCCCACTATTTTATTCGTAAACACAATTAATTGAGGGGATGGGTGGGAGGAGGGCGTTTTACTTTAAAATCAAACAAACGCTTTTTGAATAATTTTTTTTTCTCTCGTTTCATTATTTTTTTTAAAGTAATCAGTAACAATTATTCGATGTTGGGGGAAGGGGGGAAGTGGAGAAACCGTGGCGAGTTGAAATTTCGCAAGAACTAATGCAAATATGTGCAAGAGTTTTACATTTTATGTGCATTTTTACAAATTTGCAATACTCATTGAAATTTTGCATGGATATTTTTAATATTTACTCGTCAATTGAAATTCTCACTGCGTTACTGCCTCACTTCTTCGTTATGATACTTCAACACGACATTACAATGCGACGTTGATAATACTATAAGTAAATCTAGGCTTGAACAATAAATATTTCTTTGTACATAGTAAGAATAATTTGAACGAACTAAACATTTTATTTGCTATTTCAAAACGCGGGAAGTTCTTCGAACCTTTTGAAAATGATTCCAATAGTAAGATCCCCAGTAGGAAATGTTCTACAGGCCCAGTACTGGTAAATTAGTTTACCAGTACATTGACGAAATCGTGCCAGTAATGGAGTGATAACACTGGGCCAGTACCCTATAACTAAACGTACCAATTGTATACCTAAACCCTACCAGTAATCATCCAACCTTGGTCTTGCATTGAACAATTTTTTAAATCATCAGTATTGCTTCAAGTCTGGATCAACTATGGCGTTGATATTTTGCCTGGCATGTCTTACATCTAGTTATGTTCTGGTTTTGTTAATAACCAAGCTCAAACCAGTACCGGCCCTATCTCTTTACCAAAGTCTGGCTAACAGTACTGGGCCAAAATCGGCCCTGTAGGTCTACTCTGGCAATTTCCCATAGGGTCTGTTTTTATCCATTGGCGACAGTAGAAATACAGTAGAAAAACAGTACTGGTTCGTACGTTCTTTGCCATAATATGGCTACCAGTGCTGTGCCAATATCAGGCCAATAATAAACACTGGCGATTTACACCTGAGAACTCGGACATTTTACTAGATTATTACTCAGCTCCCCCCCCCCTTCATTTGGTTGCAACGATAAAAACAAAGCAATGTCTTCATTGACGGCAAAACAATTGTATTTTGTTTTGGTTTTATTGCTACTAAAATGAATGTTGCGCGCGCCAAAGGGCACAACGCTATCGTTGCAATATTTTTCATGTGCATAATAAATTCTTTCATTTCCTTGGAAATCTATTCAATCGAATAATTCATTTTAATTTAACATTCATATTTGGCGCAGATGTGTGCGCATTTTATCCGACAACTGCAACGTCGCGTTGAGCTCTGCCTTTTTAAGGATGAAATTTATTCGATATAGAAAAAATATAAATGAACGATGCTTCTATTAAATTTCATAGCGGATAATAAATTTGGTTACAATGCATACAAATTTTATAATAATGTATTGTAGAATTTTGAGAGGGAAATGTCACGCTCCCATTTGCTTGTGTAATTTTCATTAAAATTCCTCATGGTTTCGCACACTTGACAATGCCGGAAAATGTTGTTGTCTTCTATTTTTTTTTCTCTCGATGAATGTATAATGTAAAAAGAAAAAATTGCAGAAGTAACAGACTGGTTTCCGAGAATATAAAATATAACATTGCAAAGTGTTTACAAATAAAACGAAAGGAATATGTTTTATTAAAATGTTTTCAAGTCTTTTCAAGTTTTATTTTAAAACACTTGTACGTTTTCAGTGAAAAAGAATTTATGTTTTATTTGTTTAATGTTGCCGTATAATATTGGTTTTCACTTTTTTTTTTCCTTTACACATTCGTTGTCAATTTAACGTGCGTACATTTTTATATTAGTTTCAAATTTCATTACTTTCAAGTCAATTAACCATTCATTACTTTCAAGTCAATTAACCATTGCACATTTTGTTGAAATTTAGTATTTAATAGATAATACATTTTATATTTTGACTGATAGCAAAGCTGAAAAAAAATTCTCACTTTATTCGACAACAATGTACCTCATTAATTATTCATTTTGTTTAACGTTTTTTAATCGAGTTTTAAAGAAACGCACTGAATTTAATAATTAATCGAGCTCTTTATTCCCGATTTGTTGTTGTCCAACGTCTGTTATGTGGAAACAAATCGTATTCTTATTTCGTGTAATAATTGTTTCTCCGGTAAATGTGTATTAAATCATAATTGAAAGTTAACAAAACAAAAGGCAAGAAACTTCTAAAACGAACGAAACACAGTAAAACTATTGTATTTTTTATCAAATCATTACTTTTACCTAATAAGTAATACTTATTACATAGTTACATATCCATGCAATATATTTGCGTTACGTATTGCCCACTAATTGTAATGCATTACGTACGCGTTGCGAATACAAAAAGCGTATGGTTCATTCATTCGTTCATTCAGTCCTAACGCAATTCATTATTTTGAAAATTGTTACACTGCTTATTTTCGTTTGATCGATTTTCCATTTTCAAATACAAAACAAAGGTATATTAAAAGTATAATTGTAATAATTATTTTCTTACCACATAAAGGTATAACAAAAGTATATACAAAATTATTTTACAAACTGACAAAAGTTCTTTAAATTATATTATAATACACCAATTAAATGGATAATTTGTATCGCAAATTTAAATCAACTTGACAACTTTGCTAGTTAGAAGTGTGGAGGGGAGGGGGGGGGGTCATTAGCCAAGTTCATATTTATTTATAAAATTATAAAAAAATATTATTTAATGTGGATTAACGTTTGATCTTCGCGTGCTTATTAATGATTGAAGTAATTTTTGCGTAATAGCAGTTATAACAAGGATGAAAGTTTTTACTTTCTATTTGCGGGCACCGAGCGTGACGTTTTACATAGAGCGCACCGAGCGACTACGTACGCTCGGAGGAATAGGACCCAGAAAGCTCCCGCGTACGCGTCCAAACGCGTTCCAACGTGTTCGCCGGCGTGCTGAGGGCGGCCGCCGCCGCCACCGCACTCCCTGACTCATGGATTTCGCGATTAAAGTTTACGCTGTCATTGAAAATTAATTCCGATAACAATTTATTACGCCGTTAAAACTCCATATCGGCAGAATTTACGATCGGTATTACTCGCTAATTTATTATGAATTAGCAACGTCATGATTTAAAATACAACTCATTATCTTAAAGACGTTTCTCGATCGAAATTAATAGGTCTTAATTCAGAATTGCAGTTGTCGAAATTCGATTATTAGAAAACGGGAATTTAAAAAGCTTTCCAAGTTGGTATATTTCGTTTTCCAAAGAAATTTCAAGTCGACTTTGTACCCGTCGCAAGTGCAACTATTTTTATGTTCGAATTTTCAATTTCTCACTCGAGCAAAGACTTCGTAAGGGAGAACGAATTTTCGAGCAATAAAATAGCGAAGTGTATATAATAAATTTTTTTTGCAACGTTTCCATTCTTGGATTTTAGGACCCTCCGTAGGGCAACAAATGAAACGTCACATGATATAAATGTTTGAATTATTTAGTTGAAAATTGGACAATGTCAAATGCAAGGAATGTATAATTTTTGGTATTACATCCTCTTTTATGTATTTCGACGTGTTTTTACCAGGGATTAATCTCGAATTTTCCTCTTTTTTTTTTTTTTTTTTTTTTTTGCAAAACCTCTCGAAGTTAGTTAGGGATTTCAAAAAAGTTTTTTTCCAATTCTTTCAATAATTTTCGACTTGTTTCAGTGATGCTTTTCACAATGAAATATACTATACAAGTATATTTTTTATTATGCTTACTAATTTTAAAAATTATGGTAAATTATAAAATTTAGTTTCTCATAATAGATTTGAAAAATTAATTATGATCACTTTTCAATATAAATAAATAATACTACTAGAATAAAATGCGCGTATAAACCGCATCGACGCACATTTCATTCCACTTTCTTTTATTTTCATAGTTGTTCGCGTTTTGGGAAGAACCAAAAGTTGAAATTAAAAAGGAAAAAGAGAAGCGTTATCAGTGATAAAAAAAAGTGATAATAAAAATGCATTAAAAAGTCGCGGCGAATCTTGAAAGTTTGATTGACGGAGTGCACTTCGAAATGGCAAGTGAACTTCGGGGCAAACATTATTTCATTGTATTATCAAACCGTCAAAACATTTTCGACCAGCGAAATGGAACAGTGCGTCAAGGAGTTTTAACACAATGCATTATCTAGAAAAGCCACTGTGTACTTCATCTTTCATGCAAATGGGGGAAAGTAGTGCACAGTAGGACAAGCACCTTGACGTTGCGATAAAGACTCTTTTCATACGTCCGTGTGTTTGTACATTAACACTATCGTTCGCGCATTAAATTTTGCTTAAACGGCCCCCCCCCCACTGTTTTGCAATGCCGTCCTACAAGAATTTCGAACGAAAGCACAGATTTTTGTGCTGCAATTTAAACAATTTCGAGTCCAATTATTGAACTTAAACTTGCAACAGATACACTCACAAAAATGTTTATTTAAGAGTAATAGAATATTCTTATATTAAATAGAATTTCCATTAATTATATGGACAAAGCGAAATTCTATTTATAATAAGAATAAATTGTTCTTAGAAGACGTATATTTATATAAAGAATTATTTCCATTTATATGAAATGGATTTGTTTTAGAGAAAAGAATAAAATAGTTTTAGTTTAAGAATATTCAACGGATGATAACTGAATATTCTTATTTTTAATAGATTTTCTGTTAGCTTTAATGAGAACATTTTCATTGTACAGGTTTTTTAACGCAAGCATATTTTTTTTTTCTGAGTGTACATCGTATTTAACATAAGAATTTTAATAAGTCGACTTTAATTTACCTTTATATTCATTCAAAAAAAAAAAATAAATGAATAAATAAAACTGTTTTGCAGAACTCAATTGGAAAAATGGAGTTATATATATTTTTTTATTACTTATTCAATTAAATCAATGAAAACAAAGTTTAATTTAAATTAATAATAACTTTCCAAAGTATCATATAGTTATTTTCTTTTTCTTTTTTTGACCTGCAATAATTTATTACAGTTCTATAACATAACGCTATTCGCCACCAGCAAATGAACACATAAATTATACTTCGGACAATACTTCCACAACATTCCAAACAATTTATTCTAAAGTATTTTATCTGCCTATTACCCGAATGTAATATTTATGACCGGCATTAAAACGACCGCTATAAGATAATGAATATTTTGAAGATGTCGAAACAAATTCGATCTTAATAGGCAACTAAAGTATCCCTTTAAAAATCATTCCCCGTGTAAATTCGCATTGTTTACTGTGCCATAAAACTTTTGCCGAATTACAATACACGCGGCGTTTGTCTTCTCGCGGATGTTTTCGCCTAAAACCAGTCGATATTAAACGAGACAAAAATGTTAGCAAATAATGCTAACTATTAATGAATAGAACCGAGGAAATGAAATGAGCAAATAATAAAATGCAAAAGGGAAAGGCAAGAGCGTCGGACAATGCGTCTAACGAGTAGGTGTGCGTGTGCACAGAGATTGAGGGGGGAGGTAGTGGGGGTTGGG
>JABFPN010000625.1:0-41602 GCA_022817305.1 Leptoteleia sp. ZL-2020
TTTTTTTATCAAAACGAGCCTTTTCTCTGAACGTTAAATCATCAGTGAACTTGTTCTTATGTTAGATAAAGTGCATTTTAGGTGTTATGAATTTTGGATAAAATGACGTTTGTATAATTTGACGCACTGATAAATTAACGTTCAGAGAAAAGGCTCGTTTTGATGAAAAAGACATTGTGGCAATTTTTGGGTTAGATAAGTAGTGTTTTACATTTTATGAATTTTGGATAAAATGAACTTTGGATAAATTGCAAGTTTGATAAAGTGATTTTCTGATACAATATATGTCTGGATAAAATGAATTTTGGATACATTGCAAGTTAGATAAAATGATTTTCTGATATAATACATGTTTGGATAAAATGAATTTTGGATACATTGCAAGTTAGATAAAATGATTTTCTGATATAATACATGTTTGGATAAAATGAATTTTGGATCATTTCGAAGCACCCCGTTGAAACGCGGCGCTTTTATTTTTTCTGCCGTTAACAAAACGAACGTTCCACAAAGTGTTTTGGCCTTTTTTTTTTTCCCCCTTAATTCGAAACAAGTGTATCGCGCGGGTATTAGCGCTTTATCTAACTTAATTGAGAATCTTTCGATTCCGTAGGTGGGATATTCCGTTACGTAAGGCCGCCCCGCGCTCTGCGTAAGCACATTGGGAGAGCGTGCACACGCGAGGCGCGCTCGAAAGCCCGACGGTTGACAGATTTGAGGAGCCGGCGTGCCGCGCGTCCCGATACATTGAGCGCGATAACGCGCGCAGTTTAGTCTAATAATGAGCCGGGAGCCGTGACATTTCGTGCGGCAAGTGTCAAGTCCAAGTTTAGCGAAAATGTTGATCAGACGCTCGCTGATATTATTGGCATTTTTAACGGCGTCCCTGCAGCTATGCTCGGCGAAATGGGACGACTTTTTGAGATCGGGTAATTTGTTTCGCTTTTGGCTAAAGTTTGCGTTTCATTTATTATTTTTTTTTTAATTTTTTTATTTCATTTCATCAGGTTTTCGGTAGAGTGGAGTAATGAAAATTAATTTATAATTTGAATAAAGTGTGGAAAAGATTTTTAAAGTACTGTTTTGCAATTTAAGTTTGGAGTGTATTGGGAAGGTTTATGAAATTTGCTATGCATTATAGGATAATTTGGAAGTTATTAACGGAAACTAAGGAAATATGTAGTAGAGGAAAATTTTGAAGTTTATATTAGTAAAAAGTGGTGTTTAATTAATATATTTTAAAATATTATACAAAAGATATTATATTATATAAAAAGTATTATATATATGTATTATATATATTATATATATTTGCATATAGTGTTATTTTTTTCATATAAAATTTAAGATGTATTAGTTACATTATATTAAATTATATTACATTAAATATTTAACATTTATTAATATATTCATATCATATTATAATTACATAATATATAAATATTATTTATATATAAATTTTTATAACTTTTGGAGATCATCCCATATTTATGTTATAGATAGTAACTTTTTGATCTTCTGTATTACGTGTTCACATTAAATTTAGTGAATTCTTTTTAATTCAAACGAGTGCTTTTGTTTATGTAACATTTAAAGAGCGCAACGAGAAAATTAGAATAGCGCGAATATATTACGTAAGGTAGTGGCCGTTTCAACAGGGGCGTCGAATTTCTTGAATATTACGAATATTTATAGTGAATCAATTGGGAAACACGAATCCACGCGACTTCTCGCGTTTATGAAAAATGACGCATGATAAGAATGACACTTATTAAAATCTGCTATCTTAAAGATTTTAAAAACAAAATTTGCATTTCAATATTTCTTTTCCTTTTCTTTTTGATTTTTTTCTTTGTTTAATTTTACTTTTGAATGAAATAAACGTAATCACTAAATAATTACTTTTTAGAATAATTAAATTTAAAAGAAATCAGATACATAAATATTTTGCAAATATAGTATTAAGATAAGAGTATGATTCATATATGTTATTATATATGAATTATCATCAATTATACTTCAATTAAATGTTCAATACAAGAACTTTAAAATAATTAAATAATATTAATAATGCAATAATGTTTCACGAAAAATAATGTCTTAATTTTGCTATAAATAAATATGTTGTTCTCACAATGGACGCCACTTTATAATAATTAATTTGTTTCATTTGGTCGGGCGTATTACGGCGCGTTAAGACAGAGTCGGAAAAACATTTAAAGATAGAATCGGCGAAAAGGTATGATTAAGTAAAAAGACTCTTAATTTTGCCGGTAATAAATTCGCTTTATGACTCGTAAACGCTAATTTACTGTCCCGCAATAAATAGATTTTTATATGTTTTCGGTTATTAAGACTGCCGCTTTTTGTTTGCTTATTTCGACGTAAAATAAACCCTTTTAATAAAGGAATAATAAAATTAAATATCATACAAGTAAAGTAAAAAATAATAGTAAAATAAATAATTTAATAAGAGACAATACTTTATTTATTAATTGACTCTTAAGGGGAGGGGGGTTGATGAGGAAATAAACAATCAAAAATGGAATTGAAATTAATTAAATGTTATTAAAAATGTGGAATAATAAGTAATATATAATATTTTAGCGACATATTTAATATTTTTTCATTATTTTAATATTGCGAGTTGGAAGGTGTGGAGTGTCCGAACTCGTCGTTCAAGCTTATGTGATAAAGTGAGTCGTACGACGAGCCAGAACGCTCTAATATATAAGGGGAATTAACCCCTACTTAGGGCGTTCCAAAGTAGGGGGTATTCCCCCTCCATCCACGTGATTTCCCCTCCTTACAAGCCATAGAACGTTCGGACTCGTCGTTCGAACTTACGCAATAAAGTGTCTTGTACGACGAGCCAGAACGCTCTTATATATTAGGAGAATTGACCCCTACTTAGAGCGTTCCAAAGTAGGGGGTACTCCCCCTCCCTCCATGTGATTTCCCCTCCTTACAAGCCATAGAACGTGCGGATTCGTCGTTCGAACTTAAGCGATGAACTGACTCGTACGACGAGCCAGAACGCTCTAATATACCGGGCGTTCCTAAGTAGGGGTTATCCCCTCCTTCCACTCGGTTACCCCTACTCCCAAGCCTCCCCTCCAAACTAGCTAAACGTAAGGGAAACGAGAGAGAAAACAAATATTTTAGTTAATTAAAATTAAAATTAAAAATTTACCAATGCAATTTATGAATATTTCTGTTTCTAGATAAGAAAAAGCTGAAAATACTAGCAGCATTTGGTCATCCAGGCAAGAGTCATTTTGATTTCTTCAAGCCATTGCTGATCGAGCTAAGTAAACAGGGACACGAGATGACGGTAATATCCTTCTTTCCGAGGACAAAGGGTGCCAACGACACGCTGCAAAATTACCGCGATATCGATCTGCGCGAGTCTGACAGTGACGTGTTTGTGAACGTAGTGGATTTGGACAGGATCAACGACGAATCCCCCGTCCGAGTAATCGGGGAGCTTTTGATGTTGAGACACTGGGCGCTCGAATTTTGCGAGAAGGCACTGAAAAATCAACAGGTGCAGCAACTCCTCGGCTCGAACGAGAAGTTCGATCTCATTTTGACCGAAGCTTTCAACAGCGATTGCCTTCTGTGCCTGGTGGAGAAATTCAAAGCACCCTTCATAGCTTTGTCGTCCCACGAGATAATGCCCTGGGTCCTGCGAAGGTTCGACAATCCCTACGAACTCAGTTACGCCTCGAACACCTTCGTATCCTCCTCCTACTACATGAATTTCGTGGAAAGACTTACGAACGTGGTGAGTCATTACTTTGCACTGACCATCTATGACCTTGGGTACCAAACCTTCGTGCAGAAATTGCTAGGCGAGCACTATAAATTAGGTGAAATTCGACGGCTGAACGACATTGCCAAGGACACGTCAGCTATATTCCTGAACACCCACTTCTCTTATAACGGAGCCAGGCCACTTTTGCCGAATATCGTCGAGGTTGGCGGACTGCACCTCTTCAAGGAAGTTCAAAAGTTACCGGATGATATTCAACAGTTTTTGGACAACGCCAAGGAGGGCGTCTTGTACTTCAATTTTGGTTCCATGGTGAAGAGCTCGACAATGCCGAAGGATAAGTTGAACGCCATAGTGAAAGTACTGAAAGGTTTACCAGTGAAAGTGATTTGGAAGTGGGAGGCTGAAGATTTTCCGGAAAAGCTACCGAATCTTATGCTGAAGAAATGGTTGCCGCAATACGACATCTTACGTTAGTATTTTGTATTGAATATTTCATCATTGGGAATGGGAAGGTGTGGAGTGTTTGGACTCGTTGTTCAAGACGACAAAACTTTTAGTTGAACGACGAGTTAGAACCTTCTAATACACTGGACGCTCCTAGGTAGGGTTTCTTCCCAAGCAATTTTCTCTCCCTACAAGCTGTGGAACGAACGGACTCGTCGTTCAAGCTAAAGAGGTAACCCGACTCGTACGACGAGTCAGAACACTCCAATACACCGAGTATTCCAAGGTATTCTCCCTTTCCCTCCAAGCTTAAGATTTGGTAACAATATTGGATTGCTTACACGGAGAGAAATATCGAAGATTAATCGCACGGGATAGTGTCATTCGAAAATAGCATGTTAATTACGTACTATTTCAGCATAAATTTTAATGCCTTATTAGTTCCAAAAGGTGTATTCTAATTTAGATTGAATTGTATGCTTTTACTGCGGCGCCACCTTACTATATATGCACGGCACTTTGTCGTTTAAAGCTCGAATCTCATGCAAAATTGGTATACAAACGTCGTGCAATTGTCGCACGTGAATGGAACTTTTATTATACAATGTTTCACACCTTTTTAGTATTGCAGTCTACCATGAAAAAATAGGTCGAACACGTGAATATTCAGCATAAAATTTCTCTCCGTGTATAAGTAGATGGTTGAACTCCCCATAAAAAAGTCCTGGACCAAGTGCCTGAAAGTAAATGGGAGGAGGAATAAATAAATCATCGATTCCTTAAAACTATAATGATTAAAAAATAAGTAACAAGTCCATTAATCGGCAGCTATTTACAGAACATCCAAACGTCGTTGCCTACCTGGGTCACGGTGGTCTTCTGGGTATGTCGGAAGGGATATATGCCGGGGTACCCATGGTATTAATACCCTTCTACGGTGATCAATTTCACAATGCCGCTACCGTCACGGCTCGTGGAGTTGCGAGAACACTGCGCTTCGGTGACTTAAACGAGCACAATTTGAGAAGCGTAATTAACGAAGTATTAAATGACAAGAGGTAAAGCTCGCCATTAAAATCCCGACCATTAATAATAGTTTGACTTTGCGCCCCGGCTAAAAATAAATGACACCCTCGCGCGGGACAAATGCCCGCGCCAGATTGGGAAGGCCGTCGTGGTAATTCCTTTTGCGCTTTGCAGGTATCACGAGAGAGCCCGAATGCTGTCGAAGGCGTACAGGGATCGACCGCGAACCCCCCTGGAGACGGCCGTGTGGTGGTGCGAGTACATCGGTCGGAACAAAAAATACAACTACCTGCGAAGCGCGGCTGCCAGACTGCCCTGGTATCAGTATTATTTGCTCGACGTTATTGCCGCCATTTGCGCCGCCCTCCTGATCTCCCTCGGCGTCACGTGGCACCTGGTAAAGTTCCTGTTTTTCAAAGCCAAAGACGGGTCGGGGAAGAAAAAGCAACACTGATTTACAATTTTTTTTCTGTTTTTTTTTTTTTAATAACTGTAAATATATTCAAATAACACACAATATGTGTTTCGCTAACTATAATTTGCGTCATACAAGCTGTAGATCGATGTTCAATGTTAACTTTGAGAAAAAACTTTGATCAACATTTTGTAGCGGACAATTGTGAATGAAATTAAACGTTAAATACTTTTCCCTTTCTGCCGTTGTTTTTGTTTGATTACAAATCCCGTCGATGTACACTGACGTGGATTTGTAGCTTCGCACGCGCGATTCGTTGAGAAAATCGACTCGCGCCTATCGCCCGTTTGGTCCACAGAAGAAGTTGCGATGTAAAAACGTTTTGTGGCTTGTTGCAATGCCGGTTAAAGTAGGATAAATGGAATTGTCGCTAATTCAGTTACGCGTGGCCTCATCCCACCTAATTCCGTTCGGTTTAAGTTACGCCAGTTCGATATCTCGCCGTTAACGGCGCGTTAACGCTGAAATATGGCGCGTCAGCTGATCGACCCGACGGCGCCATGTTTCTTTTCCGCCGTGGGGCGCCGGAATGTATCGTGCGGCGGCTTTATCGTACTAGCGCGTCGGCCGGAAACCTTTCTCAACGAATCCGTGACAAATGGTATGAACTGAAGAACACCAAAATGTGACTTGTACCATTGTGCGATAATTATTTTCATTTGTATCTGTGTGTTCGCGTGCACACACATAAAAAACCGACACTTCGGTTACGAAGTCCAATACTGAACAGGTACAATAAATTGTTAAAAATCGTCCGACGCCGGAACCTCTGTTATGATATGAATGGGACCGAAGAATAAAACGTTTTCAAACCACGAAGTGTAAACAATCTTTGCTCTCGTCTCATTCCCATGCCCTTCCAAATGTAAACAAACAATGCTTTGTTTATTATCGTTCGATGCCCTTGGAAATGTTTACAAATACAGCCCATTTGTTTATTTTGATCCCATTAAAAACGTTTCAATCTTCAGCCCCATGTGATATGGAGTCGTTTCTTCGATATATTTGTCATCCCAACGACTAATTGCAGTACAAGCTTCATTTTTGTGTTTCCTCGCGTGTGCACTGGGTTTAAACGGTTTCTGATATGCAGAGCTGAGCGGTCCACGTTCGCGAGTTTATCCAGAAGCGCAATTATTTGTAGATTGAAAGAGTGGCAAACTTAACGGTTGGCGCAAAAGTCCCGCCAGTTAGTCGTCGAATAGAGTCGTTGTCGAGAAACGGGTGTTACCCCTCGTAACCCCCACATTGGCTCAGCTCTGTTGATATGTAAATGTTATGTAATATAGTTTTCGTTATCATGTAATAAGAATGAAACGCTAAACAGTGCAAATTGAGATAAAATTTTTCTGAAGATGAAGCAGGGTTTATCGAGACCTATCGGGCAAGTGTAATTAATTTATTATGTTTGTCCTTTTTTCTTTTTTAATCCATAACAAACAGCAACGTTTTCCGAAACACTTCGGCTGCGTTTATCCAACCAAACAACGGGGGATTGTTAGGTATTCGTTTGCTTTAATTAATTGCCAACGATATTTAATACTAACCTTAATTGATTCGTAATGAATTTATCGAGTCTTGAGAAAAATATACGCGTTATTGCGCGGATCCTCGTTTGAAGAGAATAACGGGAAAATGATCGTTAGAGAAACACTGAGAAGAAAGCTTTTAGCCTTGACAACCAAAATTGCAATGGTTACAACGGTTAGTCCCAAAACTTTGCTTATATAATGTAATATGTAATTGAAAGTATTAAAAATGCGAGAGGATCATCCAATGGGCGAACTCTGGTGGGAAATATTTGAATTTTAATGTCGCTGTCTCTTTCTATCTTCAGGTGAAATAAGGATCGCGGTAGCGCGTCGAGGAGCCAAGATATAAATATTAATTAATCGAGAAAGTTCTTTTTCTTTGTGTATAAAAATGAATTCAACGATAACTCGGGGTTCTTAATGTTATAGTTTATAATGTTTACATAGACCGTTATTTATTTTTACCGAAGATATTAATAGAAAGCTAAATACAGATATCATTTTCATTTGAGTTAATCGTCCATTGGAGGGGGGGATCGTCTCAATAAAATTCATTTTAATATTTCTTAAGTGATTAGTATTGATTATAATAAATCAGTGTCAATGCAGTGTCAAAGTTCAACCCTTCACGTACGGCGCGATCAAATCTTTTAATTGCCGATAATATACACCGAGAGAAAAAAAAGTAGTTAAGGTACTTAGCTGATAAAATTTGAGTTATTCTAGTCAGTTTTTGTTCTAACGTTGCAATTAAAAAATTGCACTGTAAAATTACAAAAGTGTGTTTCGTAATTTTACATATTCACTGTAAATTTACAATACGAGATAAGTCAAATGGCGAAGAATTTCAAAGCACAGTAATAAATGTAGCAATTTTACAGACTTTTGTACTACCTTTTGTTCCAATATGGCGTCGATTTTACATCTATTATAATAATCTGAAGAATAAAATGTTTTGAAAACAAGAAATATAAATAAATAATGTTTGTAAACACTTAAATGGTCATTTTAAGGAAACAAAAATATTTATTGTTTACATTTAAAGGGCATAGAACTGGAATTCAATGTTAAATATAAAAACAAAGATTGTTTACTTTCGGAATTTTCAAAACAATTCATTTTCCGAAAAACGGAACGCTTTCAAAATACAAAATGTAAACAGTCTTTGTTTTTGTTTTGTATTTACATCCCATTTTATGCCCTTCGGATGTAAATAAATAATATTATTGTTTTCGTTTCCTTAATTCGACCTTCCAAATATTTACAAACATAGTTTTTTAATATTCTCAATACTAAAAACGTTTCATTCCTCACTCCCATGAAATATTTGCATAATTTACGATCATCGAGTTGTCATTTTTTTAATCGATTCTCGTGCATTAGCTCACTGCTCTTAAAGTTTCGTTTTATCGCGCACGTGCACTTTATCTCAAAAACAAAACAAAAAAAACAACAACACATGTTTTCGATCTTTATGCGATTCGATTATTTCGCGTTGCTTTATGTCTCTTTTAATCGAATTATTCGTACATGAAGGGCTTTTCCATTACATTTTCCATAGATTGTCTGTCGACGATTCAGATCAATTGTACTGACTTTTTGTAATTCCTGCGATGAAAGTAAACATTTCCCTTATTTAAGCCGGGAAAGTGTCCTCCGTCAAAGTGCCTTTATGCCACGTTTAATATGAAAAAACAAAAAAAATAACGACATTATGTACCTTATCATCGATTAATTCCGATTAATTGTTTAACGCGAGATTGAAAGCAAACGAAGAAGTGCTCGGTCGCACCAAATGTGAGAAACGTCGACTGGAACCAAGCAATTTGGTTGCGTTCAAACGACTTTTCCTCGCCATATATAATATATACGTATATAAATTTTGCGTATTCAGGAACGAATGAAAAATATCACAAGAAATAGTCATACATTCGTTAACGAGTCATACATCGCGCTCATTTTCATTTTAGTTCGTTTTTTTTTTTTTGTTTGCTCTTTCGACTCATTCGCTCTCGTATCGTCGCTCTCTCTCGCTCGCTCGCTCGCTCTCTTTCGCATTTACACTGTAATTCGAAACTCACAGATTCTCCGAGAAACAAACGTTGGCTATACAAAGTATAGTACAAAGGTAGCATTCACGGATCAAAAACAAAGCTCTGATTGTACAAAATTTCCTCCAAATCGGGGGAGATCAGTCACGAGAGATATGTATTATAAATTATTGAACTGTAAAAAGTAGTCGAATAAAACGTCGCGTCTGCTGATTTTCCTTTTTATATGAAACACGTGGAACACCTTATTGCTGCAACTATCGCCGATGAGATTCGTAGTTTATGCTCATAACGTTCGTTTCCTCGCCAAACAGAATTTCCGTAAATTTACAATACAACGCAAATTTCCGCACGCAGAAACACTGATTGGGTTCATTTTCGCATAATGGTTGATAGTCGAGCGCCAGGAGACAATTTAGGACCATGTTCCTATTGATCCAATGATATTAATATTGATTTAAGAGTACTTCTATTGATTCAATGGTATTAATATTGATTCAAAAGTACTTCTATTGATTCAATGGTATTATTGATTCAAGAGTACTCCTGTTGATTCAATGGTATTATTGATTCATAAGTACTCCTGTTGATTCATGAGTAATCCTACTGATTCAATGGTATTATTATTGATTCAAGAGTACTCCTATTGATTCAATGGTATTATTATTGATTCAATGGTATTATTATTGATTCAAGAGCACTCCTATTGATTCTATGGTATTATTATTGATTCAAGAGTACTCCTATTGATTTAATGACACTCCTATTGAATCAATAGTACTCCTACTGATTCAATGGTCCCATTTAATTGTCTTCTGAGATTCGACTTCTATTTATTATTGGAAAATCGACTCAAACATGTTTCTGCTTGCATTTGTAACCGGAAGGAGAATCTTATTTCCGGTTGCTTACAGCATTCTTATTGAATATAATTATTGTTTACAACTTTAGATCAAACAGAATACGCCTGGGTAGATATATTTAGCAGTGCTTACCCTGTAAGCGTGTAATATTGGTGAATATTGCGAAATACACTGAAAAGAACTCATTTGTAGTTAAATATAAGTAATAATAATCTTATAATATTCAAACTATACTTTTGCAATATTCTTTGAATATTGAAATATTAAATCATGAATTAAATTTCATTTATTTATCAAATAAAATTTACATACATTATTGTAGCAATATTGCACGCTTATGTATAAAACCTGATACGAAATTTAATACCAATAGCAAATGATTAGAAGGATAAAAATAAAAGTGTTTATCCAAATTTTACAATAAATACCTGGGGGAGTCTAAGACTTTTCCGATCAAAACAGCATTGCTAAAGTTACGTACCTATCATATTCGCGACCCCAATTGTTACACGCACAATGTAAATTTACCGCGAAATTTGCTCGTTATTAATGTCGCGATGCGAAAATTTTCTTGGAGACGATGTCGCTGTAAAAACTACGTTAACAAGACTTTTGGAAAACGGGAGTTACAAAAGGGCTAAAGCACGCGCTCGCTATATCCCATCGAAACAATAATCTACGCCACTACTTTGCCACGTCATTGTACCATGGTTATACAAAATTTCTCGCCAGACGCGTGTATAATATATAGAAATGTCTATTAGTTACGAGTTGCGAACGCAAATTTGTCTCTTCCCTATTGGTACCTGGCGCTACATACCTAATCACTACGGAGGCTTCTTATCAGTTCTGCTACGGCACTGTACATTACTGCAGTTTATGATACACGAAGCGAAACGATACTTTTCTTACGCAATTTGCACACGCGGATATAAATTTGGTGCTAACCATGGAAAAAAATTTTTATATGAAGCCATATATGCGATATATATGGAATCACATATGTTATACATAAGTTGCATATATGTGATATATGGGACCATATATTCTGATATGTAACATATATGATATATGAGATCATATATACTGTATGTGACATATGCGATCATATATGATGCATATGTGAAGCATTTGAGGCCATATGGAGTCATATATAACATATGTGACATATATGTTCGCGTATATGCTGCAAATGAGACATATATGGAACCATATATGATGCATATGTGAAATATTTGAGGTTATATATAACATATGTGACATATATGGGTCCGCATATGAGGATATATATACGACATACGTCACCATATATGTGACATATGGACCATATATGGGATCACATATGCAGTGTACATGTGGTCATATATGTTAGATTCTTTCCATATATATTTTCAGGAACATATATGTCATATATATGGTCATATGTACACATATAGGGTCCTATGTACGACATATATGATGACATATACGGGACCATATATACAGCATACATGTGGTGATATATATTAGCTTCTTTTCATATATATTATCAGAAACACATACGTCACACATATGGTCCTTATATAAAATTTTTTCATGGGCAGATCATGAAAATTATTAGCCGCAACTAGTCTGTCGTTTTTAAATTTGAATTACGTAAATTACGCTAAAGTCGGCTGTCATTTAATAGCATAATATTATTACAGTTTTACAATTGAATTGAAGGGAAAAAAAGAAACGTACATTGCTCATTTTTTCACCCGACCAGATTTATTTTCCGCATGAACATCTGTATACGTTGGCGACTTCCCCCTGAATGCCTTGTGCGCGAGTTCGAATCCCATCCACGGACATTGTTTGCAGCGTTTGTTCAACTAAGCAAAACGATAATTCCGTTGGTCTTGCAAACGAAAACATTATTGAAATTGGCACAAATAAACGAACTGTATCGATTGTTTAATGCTCGTTGTGCGAAGCCCAACTGTCAACGCATTTCATCGTGTCTATCATTTTTATGTATATATATATATATATATATTTATTTATTTATTTAATTACTTTATTATACTTAAATTGACGACGAACAAAAGTATGTCACTTAAATTAAGTATCTTCTAATCCATGAAAAAATTTTATATAGGTGTCATATATGTCACATATATGCCACATATGTCTGCATATATGTCACACATATGTCTGCATATATGTCACATATGTCTGCATGTATTCCACATATATGTCTGCATATATGTCTGCATGTATGCCACATATATGTCTGCATATATGCCACCTATATGTCTGCATATATGCCACATATATGCAGACATATATGTTGGCATATATGGCAACCTATATAAATTTTTTCTCATGGGAACTGTTGTATCACTTCGTTCGCAACTGTTCGTCGTTCAAAGAACAGTGAAATAATCTACAGTTGATTAAAAAATGGTATCCTTAAAAAAAGTTTTGTACGAGAACAGTTTGTGTTTAATACAATAAATATATCAGTATAAATTTAAGGTCTGTTAATAATTTGATTGTCAATGTGCTATTCGACCGTATTCGTTGGGTACAACAAACTAAATTAATTATGCATTAATATATAATTGATTAACGTTTCGACCTTTTTTGTGGTCATTATCAAAATCGCTAATTAGGTTGTTCAGAAACACGCGTTACTATTGTCACATGATAATTTGTCAATTTTTACTGCTTGAGTTTATATCAAAGTGTACGTATTTCAATGCATTAATAGCTTGTTTTGAAAGTTAATATTATATCGGATTACTCAATAATTTTGGATATGACTAAGAGGCATATATTATTTTATGATTTTATTGTAAATTTTGTTCAAATTTTCTGGGTCTTTTTGTGCGTTAAGTGTATTTTTATTAAATTTCAGCATTTCGGTGATATTTCTTTTATAATAATTTTCTTCTTTTTTCTATATCTATTATATTATGTAATATCTATTGTATATAATAATATAATAATAAATAATAAATAATAAAGTTTATCTATATCTAAAAGTTTAATCTTATTCCATTTCATTTGATCTTCAGTATTCAGAATATGACACAATATTGTGTCTGTGTTCTTTAATCCTTTTTTCCAATGTTCTTTTAGTTTATCCTATATAACACTTATCACAATCGTTACAATCTATTTCATATATGTCATTTTGTTTTCTTTCATTTTTTAGTAAATCTTTACTCTTTTTAATGAATTGTAATTTATGATTAGTTTGCTTTATAATGTTGATGTTTTAAGTTTTAATTTTGTTTTTAATTACATTGTTTAAGTAATTAATGTAAGTTAATTAATGTCTTTGTTTTATTCTTTTGAATTATTGTCTAAGTTTAACTTTAACGTGTATATTCTTTGCTTTATGTGTTTATTGTAAAATTTGTGGGGGTATTTATTATAAGCTAATATGTTTTTTTTTTTAATATTTTGATGTTATGATGGTGATATTTGGGGTGTGCTAAAGCAATTGCCTTATCAAACTGAAAATCAGCCAAAAAATATGGTCGAAAAACACACTGACAAACAATAAATATATTTTAAAGACTTTTAATTAAATATACTTTAGTAGATAATTATAAATGAATAAGTATCCTTGAAAAAGTTGACGGTAAGTGTCGTAATTTCTCTTTAAATTTCTTCCTGACTATTGAGTCTTTCATTTTCAATGGTATAATAATATTTCATGAAATAAATTAGTCAATCTGATTGGATTAACAATGATTAACGTTAACGCGGATATGTTTAACTTAATTGCGAAACATAAACAGGACAATTTTATGTATGTCATAGTTATCATGTTCTGCGCTCAGAGAAAAGTGTACGATTATAGTTGGATCCAACTGTAGTTCCTGGTTAAGTTTACCACAAACTGGTTGTAATAATCAAAATCGATGGTATAATCAACCATATCTGATGGTTATAGTAACCAGGTTCTAATTCCCACCTAGAATCCCAGCTAGGAAACCAGGCAGGATCCTAAACCTAACTAGGAACCTCGTTGATCTTCAATGCCAAATCCCTATCTAGAGTCCTAGCCAGATTTTCTCCACATGGTTGGAAGCTAAATCAAATTCCACCTTGCCTTCTAGTTCCCCTAGAGGATATCTCAGTTCCAAGCATAGTATTTCTCTGGCCATATTTAAGCTTCAAGGTTTACCCTTAAAATCCAGCTAGACATCTAGGTAGGAACCTAATCCAATAATGTTGCCCGGAACCAAGTTAGGTTCCAGCCTTGGAACCTATCACTTCCAGCCATCACTATCTGGTATCTAGAACAAAATTCCCATACAAGATCGGTTATCTTTAACATTCAAACTGGACATATTTCTCCACATAAATATGACTCAATTGGGACATAAGAATCGTAAAATCGTCTACTTTTTCCTGAGCGCATGATTATACGGGGAGGTTGAAAAAACTAAAATGTTATTCCGCGTCCTTTGGTATATTGCGCCGACAGAAATAGCGAACAAAGTCGGCGGCAATAATTCCAATCCGTTCGTTCTCTGTCCCCTTTTGGAGTAATAATTTTATAGAATGAAAGACGACACACTATTGCACATCTCCAGGATTCTCCCTTACCCTCCTCTATTTAACCAGCGATCAATTAAGTTTGTTGTTCCTTGGTTTTCTTGCCGATTCACTGGCCAATTTTGTTTCTTTTTCTTCTTTTTTTTTCTCGAAATAATCGATTCGACTAGGCAGCGTAGCATATAAATTACATAACGGCACACTTTTCTTTTAAACTTATCGCGTTGTTGCTTTGTACGGGCTGCAGCGAGACCGAGCGGTTCTTCTCCAGCGTGAGGAGGTCCCGGAAGAGCGCGTTTACGTTGTGATTTGTTTTGGCCGAGGTTTCCAAAAAACCGCAGCCCCAGTTCGCTGCCTCCGCCGCGCCTTCGCTCATCGATACCTCGCGCACCGACGGACTCTCGTCGCACTTATTACCCACCTAAAATTATATTTCCCTTTTCAACACACTTCTTCCACTTCCCAACGCAAAATGATTTTTGTCTTACGTCCAACTATTCTTCCATGGCAAACGAGCTCAAATATTTCGCAAGAAATGAACCTTTTTTTCGATATTATTTTTATAGGAAAAGGGTACATTTTTAATCACGACGAAATAATTCCTCGAATAAAATTTTTGCTCGATATCATGATCGTAAAATGTGTCTAAAACTTTATCCCGGGTATATACCGAGAGAAATTTATTAACAGTTGCTACGGCATTTTATAATACCTCGGGGATGTGTATGGATTTAGCGTATGCATTAGTATTTCATGTAATATGAGGTAGTATTTTAAAGAATATTAGTAAAAAATGTTGCTATTAGGGAAGAGAAGCCGTTACTACAAAGTAATCGGTCACCAGTCACTGTTCACTGGTCACTACTCACTTTTGTCACACGCTTTACCACTACTACGCGCTGTAGCTTGGAAATGATTGGTCCCTAAGCTCCAGCATGATAGGGGCGTGGCTTAAGGCGGAGTTTAAAGCGATTACAAACTCATGTGAAGTCGGTAATGTAGAAAACATTCGTTAATGTCGGTATTATCAACATTAAAGTATGCTCAGATGGTACAATGACATATATTTATAGCGATAACTAATTATAAATGGAAATTTTTTTTTTCAGGAACGGTATAGAGTGGTGGTAAAGGGCGTAACTATTATCTGTCAGGTAACGAGTTCAATTCCTTGATAATAACATTTTTTTTCTTTTAAATTCTGCTTCATATTTTAAGGAATGTTATGAATACTAATAAATAATAAATATTCTCTCAGTGCATATAATAAAAAAATTCGATTATATTATTAAGAGTAATTTCACGTGTTTCGAACGAATTTGCTGCATCAGTAAAGCGATATTTTAATATGAAAAGAAAGAAGGTAAATAGGACTGGCATTATCTGCCCAGAAATAAGTAAGGATTTATTTCATTGGGTTTAATAGAATATGATTATAACTGGTTATTACCGGACTGATATGTACAAAGTTTGATCCTATTATAAAGGATAATGAATCCATTACAAATTAGGATATAAATAGGTCTGATCGGACTCCATTCTTATACTAATCACACGTATTTAGATTCGATCAACAGGGGGATGGAAATAAACATTTTAGATTGATTGTATCTTACATAAAAAAACTGATTACATGCGAGATAAATTAATTTAATCGGTAATTCATTTCTCAGGTTATTTATACAATTTTGATCCTATTTTATGGTGATTTTAAATTGATATTTGTATTTATTGTAACGTTTATATTTATTAAAGTGCAGTATTATTTATTAAACTCCTGATTTAATTAACTCTTTATATCAAAACCTTTTATCAAACGTGCATTTATGATTGTGAATTAATGAAAGTTTATTGTAAATTATTGATGAACGACAAATCGAATTGCTTATAATGAAATTGTATTAAATTAAATAATTAAATATAGAATATTACCGTATTTCATAAAAGGGAATTTTAAATTGTATATAATATTACTTTACAAAAAATAAATAATTAAATTGCACGGACGATTATTTTATTTAGTTTAAAAATTGTATTATTCATTTGCAATTAAGTATGAAATGAGGGAACAAGTGAAATAATAAAATTTTTTTTGCAATTCAATTTCATTTTTGGAATATTGTTGAAATAATAAATTGTAAATGAAATATTGATCGAAGTTGGCTTTGTTCGACGAAAAAAAAAGAAAAAATTGCAGAGGAAAAGTCACTGAAATTTTCTTCCTGTGCTCAATATTTATTCTAAATTACCGATAAAAGGAATGGAATAGTGAAAATTGCTGCATATGACAGTATGTTAAGGATAAGTGATTTCGCTGTATAATTCAATGGGAGCATTGTGAATCAATATTATTAAGATACTGGAATTGAAGAGATGTTGGAGCAAAAAATTGGAATTTCAAATATGACAAATTTATATTTTAATTTTTACTGCCCTGAAATGAAATTAAGTTACACGAGTAATATAACCTTTTTTTTTTACATTTAACTAATTTTATCTCTGGAATAATTGGGATTAGAGGTGCTAAAAATGAGGCTAACTTTAGTTATTTATTAATTGTACTGAAAAATAAATAAAAGGGAAAAAATAGTAAGAATAAATACAAAAATAGTAAAATAAAACACAAAGAATATAAAATTGTAATAAAAAGTAATATAAAATAGTAATAAAATATAAAAATAGTATAATTTATATAAATTATACGTAAAATAATATAATAAAATAAAAATATAAAATAGCAATAAAAAATAGTAAAAAGAATACAAAATATTTTTATTGTTTTCATTATTGTTATTGTTTATGTTTTTATTATTGTTTTTGTTTTTTATTTACTTAATTTGTCCTTTCCCATATTGACAAACAAATCTTATTTCAATAGCTTATACACCTTTCAATAAATGTCACATGACTCATTAATAATATCTTTCTTAAATTAAACAAATGAAAATTTTGCACCTATGTAGGTCACAAAATTGCTATAAATATGTAAAATTTACATCGCGGATACTTTAATACAGTTTGGGAAGATGAACAAAATTGAATTCATCCCAAATGAATTGAATATTCAAGCGATTAATTCAAAGAGCGCAATTTACATAATTGAATGACTTAATCTTTTTAATTCTGAATAATTTAAAAACGAAAAAAAAACAATTCACTTAATTTTGCCATTCCAAATGTGCCACTTCCATTGAATTCCATCGACCGGATTATTTGTGTATAAAAATAAATTTTTCTTTTCATTGCTTTTTTTTTTATTTCAACATCATAAGCCGTGGAAATGAAACACCATGGACTGCTTTCACCAGTTAAGCCTTAATCGTTCTCGCAATTAATCTCGTGTTCCATTGCGTACAATGGTGTAACGAATTCGCCGACAGTTTTCCACGATGAAATTACTCTTTTTGACTTTTAAATAAAAAAAGTCCGAGTCCAAGAGGCAATGATTGTGAAATTATTTCGTCTGGGAATGTTTAAATAATTTAAAATAATTGTTTAATTAATAGAATAAATGTTTTTATAAGCACAATAAATTGGTTTAATTTATAACAATTTTTTGCTTAAAAATCCGTTCATACGATTAATTCATTATTTCTTGAGATTTATATTTGGCGCGGATGCGCGCGCAACAACTGCAACTTCACGTTGAGCTTTACTTTTTAAGAATGAGAATGATAATTTGAATCAATAATTAATTAATAGTTGGTATTATTTAATTATTCATCTTTTAATTGAAGATACACCGAGAAAAATGAAATTAATATTTTTACACGGAAAAAAAAGTATTCGCTTTGGTAGGTAAATGAGTTTATCTAGCAATTTTTAACTAATTTAGTAAGAATTTATTCTATTTGCGGAAGGATCTAGATATTAAATCGACTAAAATGAATATTTAAACGTTACATAAACTCTGTGGCTGATTCAACCATACACTTAACTTATGGGGACTCAACATAACCTCAATATGTCAACGAAAACTACTTGGAAATCACTGTGTTGACGATTAGGTAAATTTGTATGGCTGATTCAGGTGATTCACATAAATTGTTACATTGATCTGGCTGGTTTTTTAAATAACAACTTTATTATTTTTCAAAGTAACCTTTCTCTTAATACGTTAAGAGGCAGTGACACCTTTGACCTGAAAAAAAATCGATTTTATTTTGCTTAATCGATACTTTGAAATGTACCGACTATGCTGTCAATCATAAAAACCGGTTCAGAAACTGTTTTATATGAAAGATATTGAAATTTGTACAAGGTGTATTGTATATCACATTGCAAAACATTAAATGCATTTTTCACGAAACAACATTTTTCAAGTTGTACAACATTGCTCTAACAATATCGGATTAACTTCGTTCAACATTTTTTGCTCGTCACATGGGACTGCATGGAAGTACGTAACCATTTTTTTAATAGTGCTCTATCTTTGTTTTTTTGTGAAAAATAATTTGCTGACAAAATTGAACTCCAAAATTTATATTTTTCAACATTCCTCTATACCTACATGCCAAATTTATTACAGATTAAAAAAAAAAACTTTGTTCCAAATGGTACCACTAATCACTGGCTAATCACACAAGGTCATTTTCAGAGCTCTCTACAGGACATTCCTGACAACTTATTTACATACAAAAAAATATTTCCATAAAATAGAAACATCATTAAATTTAAACTCTCAATCAGACTTTTATTTACTTCGCTTATTCTCTGTTAAAAAAATTCACGAAGAACTGGTTGAAGTTCCACTGCAAAGGTATCACTTCCCTTTAACGTATTATCTTCTTTTTTACATGTAAAAATAGAAATAATATCCATTTTATTTTTCCCAGTGTAATGGTACAATGACAAAAATTGAAGACGTATTGCGAGCAGCATGATATCGACTTACCAACATAATGGGTATCTGCGATATATCTTGTCCTTTGAGTTCCCTAATGATGGCCCAAATTGGTCGCAGCTCTTCGAGACTTTGTCGAGAGGACACGGAGTATACCAGAATAAAGGCATGGCCTTTGCTAATAGAAAGTCGCTGCATAGCAGGAAACTGATGAGACCCCGTTGTGTCCGTAATTTGCAGCGTGCATATGTTTTTGTTGCAGCTTATCACCTGTAAATCATACCTTCGTGCATTGCTTGCACACGCCACTTGTCACGAACATAGCAGTGGGTCCCATCAATCTCCAATTTATGTTTTGCGAATTGTCAGCTTTCCATTTCGTTTGACATAAAACTTCTCCACGCTCGCACAACAATTAATCAAGATCAAATCAGGATGCTCGTGATTTAGCTTTAACCTTGTGAAAAACAGCTAGTTGGGATCTTAGATAGGAGAATTTGGGTAATAGTTAGGGTTCTAGTTAGGTTCCTAGGTAGTTTTGAAATCTTATCAAGGATTCTAGGTAGTTTAGAGTCCTACCAAGTTTTTCCTACCTAGGTTTCCAGGTAGTTTTAAAATCCTAACCAACTTCCTAGGTAGGAATTTGATTTTGGAGTTGAACTAGTATCCTAGTTAGGTGTTCCTAGGTAGTTTTAAAATCCTAACCAGCTTCCTAGGTAGTAATTTGGCATTGGAGTTGAACTAGTTTCCTAGGTAGGTGTTCCTAGGTAGTTTTAAAACCCTAAGAAGCTTCCTAGGTAGAAATTTAGCATTGGAGTTGAACTAGTTTCCTAGTTAGGTGTTTCCAGGTACTTTTAAAACCTACTTAGGATCCTAACCAGGAAACCCACTGATCTTTGGTACCAAATTCCTTCCCAAAATCTTAGCTAGGAAACTATATAGGATCATAAAACTTCCTAGGAACCTAACTAGAACAATAGCTGATCTTACATAACAAATTCTTACCTAGAATCCTAGTTTAGAAACTAGGTAGGATCCTAAAATTACCTAGTTTTCCAGCTAAAAAACTATCTAATCTATGGTGCCTACCTAGCTTTTAGATTCCTACCTAGGATCTTAGCTAGATATTTATATAAGGTAATTCCTATCTGAGAACTTAGCTAGATTTTTTTTAGAAGGTAAGGTTCAGTTAAAAAGATATTACAGCAATTATTACCATATTTCCTACCATTTAGAGTTATATTTCGCGACAAACCAGACATATTTCTTACTCATTTTACTACACTTGTATAAAAAAAGTTACAGGGCAAGGAATTTGCCTTTCAAATTCATTAAAATACAGTCACAGTTGCTGTACTATTCTCTTGCAGATCCAAATTAAATTTTCAATATTAAAAAATCAAATTACACCGATCATAATTGAGCTGAATTTCAATTTTGTTGCGGTCAATTGAGCTTTTTTATAAGTGACTCAATTGAAGTGAATTCAGGGAAATGATTGTTCTTGTGTGCGAACGTCGAAAGGAAAGTTTATATAAACAAAATGGGAAGCTGACGATATCAGGTTTTGTTTGAAAATGCTGCGATTGATTTTGTAAAATTTATAAAGCTTAATTAAGTTCCAATGCGTGTCAATAATTGATTTCGTGGCGCATTAAATATTTACATTTAATTAGATTGTTATGATTCAAATATTTCCCTACAGCATTAAATTACTATCGCGTGCAAAGTATTTGTATGCAGCATAATATGTGTTAACTGATTGACAGTAGATAAAAGGACGCACGATTTTATGTGCCTTTCACACCGAGCATATGGCAAATTTAAATGAAAAAAAGCCTCGCAAATTTATATTTTGATGAAATGCCTTTAAATGGCTTTCAGATTTGAATGGAAAAAATATTAAAATACGATATTTTATGCAAAGTTACAGAAGGGTATACAAGTGTACAATATTTTAGGATAATTACTTTTGAAATACAAAATAAATAGTATTTAAAATATAAAAAGTAAATAAATAAAATTTTTTTTCATATTTAATTTCATTGTATTCATTTCCAAATGTTTATAAACATCGTATGTTTGTAAACATTGTATGTTTGTCAATATTATGTTTACTAACATTGTATGTTTTTCAACATTGTACGTTTACAAACATTATTTGTTTACATTTTTCATTTTAAAAATATTTTATTTCCCGGTTCCATAATTTAAACTCAGTTTTGTACATATATATATATTACTTTATAGGCAGTAAATTAAGAATACGTATACAAATGATTTCAAAAGCTTTGTATTCTCGTAAAGTTAAGTTGATGCGAATTACGAATCTTTAACTAGAATCAACTTTTCCTTTGTATGTATAATATGCTTAATGTGCTCTGCATAAAGTTAGCACCACAAAGCAGTAATTTATGATTGTTATAGTTCTTATCTTCAACGGGATAATGTTCTGCTGTGAAAAAAACTCTAGTTCTATTAACTGCAAATCTTGTTGATTTTAATGAAAAATAATTTCTCGTCCCCTTAACTAAATTAAAATCATCGAATCACGCAATAAAATATTATAAAAGTAATCTGGTTTTTAGTTTAATGAATTATTCATTCAGAACAATTTCAAGGTGTAAATAAAAAAAAATTATATATTATTAATACTTTTTTAATAGGAGTAAAAAAATTGATAATTAATTTGTAAGTGATTTTATGACTTGTCAATTAATAACGCTTTATTCTAACGATAAAATCAGAAAATATTGTGGAGGGTAAAATACGATTAGATATTAATCGCGTGACATGATAATTAATATTGAACTGAAGCTATAAAAAATAAAAAAAAAAAGTTGCAATGACATTGCATTATAATTTTAACAAGTTTTCAAGAAAATTTATCGCTCTCCTGACATTTAGATATACGATTATATGCCACTTTTGTTTTGTTTTTATACACTTTCTAGAATATTCTCGATACAGAATAGGCGATTGCCATTACCTTTATGAAATTTAAAGTATCCGGTGTATAAAAAATATACACTTTATACTTATCTAATGTAAATGTTTCGCAAAACTATTAAACTTTAATGTTAAATTTTTATTATTTCATAAGGTTATATCCTTTCATTGATTTTGTAGATTGAGTGCACATTCAAGAAAGTTTGCACCGAGAAAAATTTATTAGCTACTTGATACTATATTTTATAATAAGTCGTGGATATGTATACATTTATAATACGATGTTGTATTTTAAAAATGTATTAAAAAAAAGTTTTATTATCAAGGAATTGAACTCGTTACCTTACAGTTAACGCCCTCTACCATCACTCTATATCTCAGTTTAAGCCACGCCCCTGTCATACTAGAGCTTAAAGACCAATATTTTCCAAGCTACAGCGCATAGTGGTGGTAAAGTGTGTGACAAAAGTGAGTAGTGACCAGTGAGCAGTGACTGGTGACCGATTACTTTGTAGTAACGGCTTCTACTCCCTAATAACGACATTTTTTACTAAAATTCTTTAAAATACTATATCATAGTACATGGAATACCAATGAATACCTTAAACGCATACATATCCCCTGGGTATTATAAAATACCGTAGCAAATGTTAATAAATTTCTCCCTTCACAATTTTTCTCAAACTTTTACTTCAAATAATATATAATATTACAATAAATTAATAATTAAAAATGTTTTCTCAATTATCTCTGAATATGTTACAATGTTTCACTCAATCAAATTTTAAATTTAAAAAAAGTTACATAAAAATATATGTCTAATAAATTTTATATTTAATTCTTTTTTCACTTTTATATTATATCACAATTTTTATCTAAATTTTTTTCTCCCTTCCCCTATCCAAGTCCTTTGAACAGTGAATGATTTTGCACTGCAATATAAAATTGTTCCGATGTACGCAATAATGATAAAACTTATTGATTGCATTTTAAGACATTAATATGACACATAAGCTGCGGCGCGCTTTTATGTGCATCTATGTTTTATTACTCTCGCTGCGCGGAAGAAAGAAAAGCACTCCGCGAAAGGACAATGTGTACACTTATATTCCGGTTCTTCCTTTAAAATTGTTGGAAAGAGAAAAAACACTCATGTGTGAAATAGAATTCAATTTACAACGGACGTTTTAACACATAATGCGTGCACCTGCCTCAAGGCTAAGTGTTTTTTTGGATCGAATGAAATAGTGTTAAGGATGTGAAAATAATTACACTTCCATTTCAGTCCCCACCCCTCTTTTTTTTCGTTTTTAAATTGTCTCTGTAATTTTATTACTCCCTCAAAGATGGCGCTGGACTTTTCCAAATAAAATTAAATGCTCAACGATTTCCCCTTTTACAACGTACCTTTCATTTATTATACATTAATAAACAAATAAATAATGCAGTTGAAAGGTTGAAAACTTTTTGAATTGTATAAGAAATGTTAACATTAATGGTAACCCAGTTAAATATGGGATTGAAGTATAAAAAGCTTTTAAAATACGAAATATAAACAAATTTTACTTAGAAAGAAATGTAAACAATAACAAACATTGTTATTGTTTTGATAATTTGACCTTTCATAAGTGTTGACAAACAAGTCTTGTTATTATTTTTATTTGATATAATAAATAATAAGATAATAAAAAGACATTTTATCCTTCAGTTTCATAATTTAAATATGATTTATAATGTCATCATCGAGTCAACCATATGCCACATGTGGCAAACATTGTGGCACTGAAATTTGTCCACCCAAGGGTATTTCAGTCCATATTGGTGTACATATTTTCCAAAATAACATCAAGAATCTATATTTACAAATTGAACTCGATAAATAATTCAATAAATATTGCTGGTTGCAAAAATTTTCCATACCAAAATTAATTTTACCATCACCTTTATAATCGAAATGTCAATAAAAGAGCAAAGAAAAAAACATGTAAAACAGTTATGACATTAAAATATAAAAAAAATTTAACGGTTAAAAGTTTAAAGTTAATATTTATACTGAAGTTTTTCACTTTGCTGTGATACTCTGCGAAGCCTTTAATGAACGAATTGATTGTCATCGAAACATTAATTTAATTATAGAATAAGATTAAACACTAGATTTTCCCTCACCCTTTTCACGCATGCTGATTTTATTACAACCACCCTTGGTTATTCTTGAATCATTAATATTGACACACGGTTGTCGATATTGATATAATTATTAGTTTAAAATACCCGACACCGAAGGGAGTTCCATTATCAAATTGAAATGTAGAAATTGTTTGGAGATAAGAGGACATACTTGGACAAACAGTGGATAAAAATTTTCAACCTTTACTGATATTATTAATATCAATATATATATATATATATTGTTCTGATAAACTGAATTGATATCTTATCACTATCATATATATTATTGATGAAAGTAAACTAGCATTTTTTGTTATATATCTGAAATAGGCTTTGAGTATTGAAGCCAAACTAAAATCGCAATTTAAGAATGACGAAAAGAGAAAAGCGATAATAATGCGGCAAGAAATCAATTGCATGACAAATGTCTGCATCGAGGAAAAAGAAATATCATAAATTACTATTTTTAATATCAATTTAAGGATATGTGGGAAATGCTAATACTTTTACTATAAATAATAATAAAATTTAAAAATCAGGTACAAGTTTTTGATTCAATGATACTAAAAATTCATCTCCTGATTATCCATTTTACTATTTTTAATGGTAAAAATTTCCACTTTTCCCAAGTATCCCTAAATTGAAGTGAAATGTTTTATATTTTACTATTACTTTTTTTCAGTGTATTATTGGAAACAGTTCAGAAATGTTATTGTTCGAACAGTTCATATTAATTATTGTTGTATATGTATATAATAAATATATAGTAATATTATTGTTATTATTATTATTATTATTAATAAATATTTTGTATATTTTCTTTATATTTAATCTTCTCCTTCGTTACCTGAAAACAGATATGCATTAGTTAAATAATAGATTAACATGTATGTCCATATTATAATCATCATCATCATCATCATTATAATTATTATAATTATATACATATACATTAATAATTAATCTGACCTGTTCGAACACCTAAACCCTTCAAAAAGTGTTCGCGTACTTTCCAACGGGTTCACTGACAGGCCTACTAACATCCAGGAAATGTCAGCTGGAAATTTCAGAATGCCCCGTTGAATCATTGAAAACTGGAAAATCGCAACATTTCGTTGGGTCAACGAAGCATTTCAAACAAAACCATCCATCATCGTGCATGCCCTTAGGTCCCCAGGTCCCTTTTCAAAATCTTTAACGGGCATCGTCAAAACTGTCCGCATCTTGAGCAGTGGGGTGGAGTGGCTCGACGGCCGGTTCGGAGGGCGGTCGGGGGTGGGTCGAAGAAGGGGAGGTGGGGGGGGTCAACGTACCTGCCTATACGTGTCTTCGATCGTCGGTATATAAGATTCGCGAAACGTCCCTTTTACAAATCGTAATACCAGCGAACTCTTGCCAACTCCGCCCGCTCCGAATACCACGACGCGGTAATCGTTGCTCTGCTCCGGCATCCTGACATGGGTAGCACTTGTCCCCGCCGGTTCCCAACACGGTTAACCGCCAATTACCCTCGATTCGGCCTTCGCATCTTCCAACGGTGGCTCCTGAAACAGGTTGCAAGGCAAAAGTTGACTGATCCCAACGAAGAAGTTCCCAAATTTCAGCTTAGGACAGTTGCCAAATTTCGCGAAGGTGCTGGGAACCCCTTATCAAACCTGAATCACTTCCAATTCCACTTGATCCAGCTGTCCATCCTTGGTAGAGAATGGAACACCTTCGTCCAGCCTGGGTCCCACCTTGCAAATCCCAATTAACGTTAGCAGAACCCTAGGAACCCCATCCAAAAGCTAGGACTCCCAATCATCTTAGCTTTCACATTCTATATCCCCGGTCAGTTGACTTTTCCGGGTCAGCAGGCGTTTGGCAAATCGACTTCCGACTCCCCTCGTGACGCCAGCTTCCCTTCGCGATTGGCAACTGACCAGCATCCTCCCCAAATCGGCAAAGAGTTACTCACTTCTGTCTCTGGACTATCCCTCGGTTAGGGGGGGGAGGGTCCCTCTTCTCAGCGGGGCTGGAAATTTGCAATCATCCAAACTGTTATCGGCAAATGGCGCTTATTCATTGTCACTCGACGCCCACGGGAGTTTGGTAAACATTCGGTTTCTGGTCCCAGCAGCCGGGGGGTAGGGTCCCAACTATCTATACAAGGTCCGGACTCGTCGCAATCAGATTCGCGCGCGCCCTAACCTCGCCGTGGGTCGCGCACTATTTTGGACCGTTGGACAACACACCACTCGGACGGTGCGAGCGTTTGATGAATTCGTGCGATACGGGACGGGGACGCGCACAACCCTTCGGCAGGCGAGCACGTTCGTTTGTGTACGTGCAAACGTGCGCACTTCGCCAAAAGTGAGTCGTTGCGGAAAATCAATAGAATATGGTGGGCACACGCACGCTTTGCCGCGCTTTCCTACCGACTCCACGTGACACCGCCGACGGCAGCGGGTACACCAGTTGGGAGTATATAAGACCTGGTTGATGGTTTGATCAGCCGCCAAGTTGCTCGGCCCCGTTCGTCTTTTGGAATTGAAATGCAATCGCCAAAATTGCCCGGACGTTTGTCGTAAAATTGCCGCCATTGCTCGGCGCATGTCCCGGTGGTGGGGTGGGGCGGGGTGGTGGGGGAGGCGTAATCATTCGGCGTAATGAAGGCCCGTGGTAGGGTCGTTTGGCAACAGGTCACAAGTCGATCTTATTTGTTTGGAGAATTTAAATATATTATTGGGACTTTGGCACTTGGCACGGAACCCGGGGTCGTTTACTCTTCCGGCGTACAAACATAACTGTATGATCTTCGCGTGGATCAAAGGGGAAGATAAACAATCGCTCGCTTTTCTCTATCGTCGGTGAGAATGCAAATAAATAGTGGCGCAGGAAAATACGTTTGACGGCGAGCGAATGTCAACGTTTGATTTCTATTGATACGAGGGTTACTTTTTTTTCTTTTTATCTAACGATGAGTAATCATTCCAAGGATTTGTTGGTTTTATATAAATTAATTAGGGGGAATTGGAGGTACCTTGAGCAGTGGGGGAGTTCGACCGTTTTTCTTTCCATGAATTTTTTTAACACGGAAAGATTGAAGTAAATAAAAGTCGAATCGAGGGGTTGGATTTGTCGATGTTTCTATTTTCTGAAAGTATTTTTTCCTATGCAAATATGCCGCCATGAATGTCCTGTAGAGGACGCTGAAGATGACCTTGTACATTGTGCCGGATTGACTGGTGTACAGGATTCCGGTTGAATAGTACCATTTGGAGCAGAGTTTAATTTAGTTTCGGAATTGATCAATAACAAATCATTGTTCGATGACAGCTATTGCACCGAGAAAAGAGAAATATCATAAATTATTATATTTTGTACTGATTTGAGGATATGAAAAGTGATTAATTATATAGCAGGTTTTGATTAGAAAATAGTAAAAAATTGTTCTTATGTTCTATCATCTTTACTATTTTTAATAGTAAAAACTTTGAATTTTTGAAGTATCTCTAATTTAATATAAGATGTCTTAAAATTTAACTCTTTCCAGTGTAACTGGAGTTGACTTTGTCAAAAACTTTTCTAGTAAAAATGAAACATATATGGTCAATATGTTTTAATAGTTTCATATAAGAAAATAAAAAAATATTGAAACCATGCATGGCTAGATTATTATATCAAATATTGCCATATATTAACCATATATAAATTCATTATTATATTAGTAGGGTATATAAATATTAAAAGCAATCTCTCTACCTATCTATCTCTATTTCTCTTCCCCCACTCCCTTTATTTTTTAAAACATGGCTCAAGTTATTAAATTAATTGTCGAATTAAATAACTTGTGTTACAGTATATAATTTCCTAATATCTGTCGCGCGGCATTAAGTTGCTTTAATTTATTTTCTTAAACAGAAGTCACATAAGGATGGAAGTAATTGTCATTAATTAAAGAAAACAGAGGATTTCCAAGTTGAGATTGTTTTTGTGACAGAAACTGCGGAGACTATAGCTCCCAACGACCGACATTTTACTACACTCGATAAATTGCCATGAATGAGTAACAAATAGAGCACAGTGCTTCAGAGACAAATGCTTACACATCTTCAAAAGATCGTCATTCCAAGTATGTGTAAAATACCGCGCAAAATAATGTCACATAATCAATAAGTAAAGCGGAACTTTCAATACGCAATAATTTTTGCTTCACAAACAATTAAGCATTGATTAATAATGACAAAAAAAAGGATAAAGAGGTGCAAATTGTGCTGGACAAATTGCGTGATGTTTTCCACTCGGATTATCGTTAAAAAATAAGAATTAAATGAAAGAAATTAATTTTAATTAATGTAAAAATAGATCATTAAAGCAGAGAGATGAATAATTATGGATGATAAAAATTAGATGATATTCGTTAAAATGTAGCAGGTATAGTATATTACTCTACGAGGTAAAAAGTGGTTTTAAGTTGTTAACCCTGGCCATAGGCGAAGGGTTGCCAACCTAAAACCACTTTTGTTCGAGTTGAGTACGATATTTTACTCACCATGAAAATAAAATATGTTGCTAGCCCTGGGGGATACCAATACATTTTATTTTTAAGGCGAGTAAACATTTTTAAATTAATAATTAAACACTAGTTTAATTATGTATATTAATATATTGGATTTATGAATACATACATTATTTAAAATTGTTCCTAATAATATAGTAGTCTTAATTTTAATATTAAATTGCAAAGTTTAGTATATAAATTTATCATTAAAAATACTATAAATCGTGAATTCTAAAAACATTTTTGAATTGTCTCATATTTTCTTATTCCAATTAGTTTATGATGCAACTCTTTCCCCAGTGCCTAAAATTCTTTTAATTCTTATTCTTTAAGGCAAGGATTTCTCAACACGTTATCGCTACCCTCAAAGTCGATGCAATCGTACGTCCATTTTCGATTGTTTCTGAAACCAACATTAAAACAAAATTATTATATACTTCAAACGTAATAATAATCTAGAGATTGCGTGCTCAAAATGTCCCATTCAGTAAATTATTGTGCACTTTTATATTCCCAAAAGTTGGGAAAAAAATTTGCCAATCGAGCGAAACCGTATCCATGAAAAAAAAAAAAAAAAAAAATCAATATACGCTATGTACATTCCGTATTATTATACTCATACGGCAGATTATCTTTATTGCACTAGTAAAAATAATATGCCGGATCAATGTAAAAATAGTTAAATCCACGTTACAAAAATATTTAATGTAAATAGTGACATAGCTTTGGTAAATATCGGCGATTATCTTTCGATTGTTATTAAATTTAACAGTTGTTCGCGTCATATGTCTGCTATTATTTTTCAGATTAATTTGGTCAAATATTTCCTTTTCGAATACATGATAATCAATGTAGTACAGGTTTATTGTTTATATCTCTAATGCAAAATCTACTAATTTAATGGCGTTAACGCTAAGTTAAGCGTATCAAAGTTTTATTTGCATTGTGGGGATGATAAATTTTGTTAATAAAAAGATTAATAAATGATTCATGTTTCTTTTTATCTGAAACTTATAAATTCAGAGAAATATTATGGAAAATTTTTAATAATTTCTAGTTAACGAACCATAATGAGTAAATTTTCATTTTTTTTTTCAAAGTTTAGATTAATTTTTAACATAATTATAATAGAGAATTTGAAATTGAACAATTTCTTCAATTATTTATTTTGTTCTGTTCAATTTTAAATTGTTTTCTATTATAACTATGGTAAAAAGTAATCTCGCAGGGCTACCAATACATTTTATTTTTAAGATGAGTAAAAAATAATTTAGGAATTAACTATATTAATTGTGATTAGTTGATAATATGTCAATATATCAAAATAATTGATTGATGTAAATAGCCAAACTGTATCCTTCAATCACATTACTATTGACATGTTATTGGTCCTTTTCTATATCTGTTTTCTATCCTTTTTTTGAATTCTTGTTGTAAATGTTGGATCTTATACACACAGAAAAATAAAGAGTTAATTTTACCATAAAAAATTGGATTCCAACCCCGGAACTCAATTTATGAACATACTTATGATAAAATATGAAATAAATGCTAAAATAAAGTACATTTTCCTATAAATTTATTTATAAGTACAACAATTTATAAGTACATTTTTCATAATTTATCATAAGAATGTTCATAAATTGTCTTTTGGGGTTCGAATCCAATTTCTTATGGGAATATTAACTGTTTTATTTTTCTGGGTGTATCAGTTATGTTGTAAACTTGTAACTGATATTAAGTTGGCAGACCTTCAATGTAAAATTAAAATGTATCAAATTAAAATATAAAAATTAGTGAATGTGATTTTTTCCTATATAATTTACCACTGTCATTTTCATTGAATTCATTTTACTACAGGAAATTGAAATTTGGTGATCTTAAAATTCAATGCAATTTTTATTCTAACTTCTTCTTTTTCCATTAATTATAATTTCAAGTTAGTCTATACAGTAAATAATATATTATTGCATATACGTGTATTATTGTAATAAAGAGTATCCATGAAAAAATATTATTTATACACATGGACATAGAAATATTTGTATTTCAATCAGTATTTCTTATCTCACATTTTAGTCCCCCTCTGAGAAAACTATTAAAAGTATACTGTCATATAATAATAAAAGAGATAGGCGTATTTAATAGTAAATTAGGTAAGTGATGATTATTTGAAATCACACTATAAAACCAGGATTGATGAACATAAAAAGATGAAGTTTAGAAAAAGTTCCTGGATCTTTTAGATACTTAATATAACTATGATTGGAATAACACAAAAAATCCTGAAAACTCAAAGTATCTATAATAAAAATTCAGATTTTTAAATCAATTTTAATAGATACCAACTCCTGAAATTAATTCAACCATAGTTCAATGCTCAGGAACAAAAATAATTAACTTTTTTTTTTTTATTTTTAGATTGTAATAACTTTTTTACTGAGATGTTTAACTTTCCATTTAACTATTATTCTCTCATTATATGAAACGATTTATATATGTGTATATGCTTTAGAAAATACCTGCATTCGTGTCCACATTTTGGCGACGAACATTTTGGGCAGGGAAAGTGACACCCTGGACAATCCTTTAGCAGGCAGTCACAAAGGTCGGTGCCTGTTTGCACATAGATTCCTTTTTCATCGTAGAGATAATGGCGCTTACTGTTGGGATATAAACGACGATTCAATTTCCGCTTCTCTCGTTCGCTGGTCTCAGGGTCAAAATTACGTAAAAATTTTTTGGTCACGCTGTCCACGCCCTTATGACGCGAGCCTCTCGTACGCTGGAAATAAATAAGTTTGTAAATATTACAATTTAGATATTAAATGTTGTAAATATTACAATAGAAGCATTAAATCTTGTAAATATTACAATCCAACCATTAAGTCTCATAAATATTAGTATATTTTTGTAAATATAAAATTACATCTGTCAAAAGATCTTGTAAATATTACAATACAACCATTAAATTTTGTAAATATTACAATTCAAGCATTAAATCTTGTAAATATTACAAGGCAATCATTAAATTTTGTAAATATGACAATGCAATCAATAAATTTTGTAAACAATACAATCTAACCATTAAATGTTGTAAATATTACAATGTAAACAAGAAATGTTATAAATATTATAATTCACTCAATAAATCTTGTAAATATTACAATCCAACCGTTAAGTCTCATAAATAGTAGCATATTTTTGTAAACATAAAATTACATCTGTCAAAAGATCTCGTAAATATTATAATCCAACCATCAAATCTCATAAATATTAGTATTTTTGTAAAAATAAAATTTCTTCTGTCAAAAGATCTTGTAAATATTTACAATTCAGATATTAAATCTTGTAAATATTACAATACAATCATTAAATTTTGTAAATAATACAATCTAACCATTAAATTTTGTAAATATTCCAATGTAAGCAAGAAATGTTATAAATATTATAATTCAATCAATAAATCTTGTAAATATTACAACCCAACCATTAAGTCTCATAAATATTAGTGTATTTTTGCAAACATAAAATTACATCTGTCAAAAGACTTGCACCATAAAAGTATTTCTGTACTATGAAAAAATGCCAGAAAAAATTAGTTTTGTAAAAGTAAAGAAACTAGTTTTAAATGTTATATTTATAAATAAAACAGAAATTTTTCCTTTTAAAAAAAAGAGTAATTTCTTCTGCCATATTTCTCTCAATATACATATATATATATTTAATATATGTGCCATAAATTTATGTGACATTTATCTTTATTTTTATACAAAATTCTCACACTTTTCAACGATTAATTTCCTGACTAATATAATATTTTCAAAGTTTCGACGATAACATTTTTCTCAGTATAATATCGATCATAATGCATATCACAAATATCTCATAAAATGCAATATTAAATGTGTACTATTTTTGCAAAATATTAATATTCCTTGTGTATTGTCCTTCAAGGTTTAAATGATTTAGAAATGGCGATTGTGAGTTAACCGATAAACCACACTCGAGGCGTTTCCAGATAACGGAAGATGCCAAATTACAAGTACTGTTGGATGAAAGCTTAGTTTAAGCGTAACAAGAGCTTGCAAGACAACAAGGAGTAATCCAAGCGGCCATTTCTAAACGCTTAAATGTTATGGGCAAGGTACAGCGGGGGAGAGAAAAAAAAAAGAAATTACCATATAAATTATCAAGAATTGATAACAGTCAGTTGGTGGAAAAAAGTGGGGTGTATTTATCGTTAAATAATATAATTATGGTAATAAAACTGTTTAATAAATTATTTTACTAATGAAAAAAAAATAATAATAATAATAATACTGATAAAGAAATTTATTGGAATATAATTATGGAAATATTGCTGCTTAATAGATTATTTTACTAATAAAAAAAAAAATAATAATACTGATAAAGAAATTTATTGGAATATAATTATGGAAATATTGCTGCTTAATAGATTGTTTTACTAATGAAAAATAAAAAATAATAATAGTAACAATAATAGTGATAGAGAAATTTATTGAAAATACTGTAAATAAAATTTTGTTTTGGTACATAATTTAAAAATTTTGTTGTTTTCCTTATTTTTGTTTTTCCATTATTTGCAAAGTAAAAGAGGTTATTAAGATTAACCGAGCAATACCTTATTTATTTAATATTAAGGGATTTTTATTATTAAAATAAAGTGGATCTTCTTTTCGAAAGTTTTGATTTTAGAAGTTTCTGAAAGAAAACTGTGGGCTTCTTTGGATTCTTGAGAAAGTCTAATAAATTGTATTTATAAGGCATTGCACTTATAAGAATCCTTTTACATAATGAAATTTTTCTTGCATAAACACACTGTATTTGTGTACTTTAAATTTAAAAACATAAAAAAAGATATATATACTTCAATATGTAATAAAAAAAATATATTTATATCTATATATAATTTAAATTATTATTAATCAATATAATGTGACAATTATAATTAATTAAATATATAATTAATTAACAATAAATCACTTAATAACAAAGTTTAAATGACCAAATACATTTTTGTGCCAAATAAAGGTTATATTGAAGTAGTATTTTTTATTATTAATATCGAATTTTCAAGTTTAATGGAATTTATAAATATGAGAAAATGCTTACAAACCATTTCTTTTCGTTAATTAATATATTATATGACAATTTTAAATTTTATAATGCGAAAATTTTTACAATAATTTTGGAAATTCTACGATTTTTGCCAAGATGCCAAGAAAATGGCAATAATTAGCTTAGATTAAAAAAAAAAAGAAATTTTATATAAAAATAATAAATTTCTAAATAAATCTAATACTTTTTATGAATTCCTCTAAAATTATAGCAAATTCCGAGTACTAAAAACGTAATAATAAACGTAATAATTTGTTGAATACGTTAAAACTTTTAATCAAATATTAAAAACCAGTTAAAAGCCGATATAATATACAAAAAATTACTTTTATCCTGGTATAATTACTAATTTAATCATACCTGGTTTGTAAATCTGCTTATTTATGTGCAAACGAACTTATTTTAAACATAACTGATAAAATATACGAACAATAAGTATTTTTCCAATAAATAATTCTTAAAAGTGCCTCTAGTGGCGCCACTTAACGGCGCGGATCAGTAACCGCGAGTGGGAGAGAATTTGGCGGGAATCAGCGACGCATTATACCAAAAATGGCGGGCAAGTCGACGAGTTCATTGCAGTAATTTATCGGTGTTAAATGTTACAAAACTTTGCAAAAAATTATTACATGGTCATTGTCGCGCCAGGGAGTACACGAATACCCAAAATAAAAAATAGGAAACTAAATATTTATTGTGATTCGCGAAAAAAAGATGATGGAAAATTGGACGAAAAAAAAAGCTCGCTTCTGTTCATCCTAAAACGTAAAATATCTTTTAAAACCATGTAAAATTTAAACAAATCGCCTTGCACGTCAATTATTTCAATAGTTTTCAACATTTTTGCAACCTTTTTATTTAATTAAAAAAGTTTCCGACTTTCGAGGTACTAATTTTGCAAAAATTCGGATGTAATGTTTGCATGTTTAGAGCATCCACCGTTTGGGCGTTGCGAGCGTCCTCATTTATCAAGATTTGTTTTGTTTGTAAAGCCTAAAGAAGGTAGTGCCGGTGAGAAACTAACCAAACTAATTATAATAGTACGCTATATTTGCATTATAAATTATAAAATTAAAGAGAGATAGCAGGTCGATTTGGATAATTTCTAGAACTTTTTTGGTTATTAAGTGATAGTTATGATAGTTTTTTAAATAAAATTTTCAACGAGATCGTAACTTTATTGGCAAATGATTTATATTTCATTTGTGTGTACTTGTTACGGGGAATTTGTTAGTTATAAATTTAAATAGCACGGTATATGAAATTTTATTTAATATGATGTAATTGATGGTTTAATTAAAAACTAATGAAATTTAATTGAACACATTTTTGATATATATACTGTAATATTAAAATTTGTTGTATTTAATAAATACAGACAACCTTTACGTTAAATTTAAATTATTTTATTGTATAATTTTGATATTTTTCTTTAATTTTTTTCTTTAATTTCAATTAATTATTTAAAATTGTAATTTTTTTTTGAAATTGTATAATTTCTATTATTTAATTTATATCACATATATTATTTATATAATAGAATATTTATAATTTTATCTAGTATAATCATAAAGTTATTGATATATTTTTTTATTATAAAATAAAAGACTAGATTAATAAAAATAACCACAGGTTATATTCAGTTAATATTATAACAATTGTTAATCAAAATTAATTAATTAAAGAGATTCTTTTCAATTTTTTATTTCATTCATTATATTATAATATTGATATAATATAATTATATCTAATTGCATTTAATTAATATAATTAATAAATAAAAAATGAAAGTAATATAAAATTAATAATATTAATACAATTGGCAATGTATATTGATATAAAATATATTAATAATATAATCCCTATTGAAAATGGCATATAATGTATATTAATATAGTGGAGATTACCATTTAAAAAACTTTACCAAATACATTTTTGGATAATTGTCTCTGTATTTGGATATTTCAAAATGTATTTGTCATTTTTAATAGAGATTATAATATTGAAATGGCATTAAATTATGTATACAAATTTTATATCACAGATTCTTTATGAATAAATAATACTTATAATAAAAAAATACGTAATATCATTTAAAAATAAATTATAAGTCTTTTTAAATAAGCAACTATATGTAAATAAAATTAAATTTATATAACTGCATATCACAATGGCAAAACTCAAAAAGCTGAACCTAACATTCTCTTGAAAACAAAATAATTCAGATGTTTTTTAACATATTTTAAAGATCAAATAACATTTTTTGAACGTCTTTAAAATTATCAACGTACTTGAAACGTTTTTAAAACTTTCTGATCTGATAAGACTGAATTTACTAAATATACAATGTATATATATGAGATGTATGTGTAATTTTATACATAGTTTACATTTTCAATTGTTTAAAGTTTCATGTGTTAAAATTATTAAAAACCTGCCGATATTATATAACATTACCAAATATTTTATCATAATTTTTACTTACACGTACAGGCCGGGAAGTTGTTTCAGACCTCTCAATCGATTCAGACATTGTTTTTGTTATTAATTTCAAATTTACACTAGATAGATGTTTAGTATTATAAAACCGTTAATAAATTGTTACTTGATAAATATCCTGACTGCTTTAATATGCACAGTTATACATGCGTACAATTATATGTCAACAAGTATTTGGGTACAAGATTAGGTTATGTTTTGTTATGATATGAAATGTGCCTGGCACCAGGCAATCGATAAATATTAGAGGCACGCTTTATTATACTGGTACTGCCATCTAAAGGGAAATTATTGAACTTTTACGTTCTGCAGCATTTCACTCAAATCGATAATTATTATATATACATATATATATATATATAAAATTCATTCTAGATTGTTGAAAATATGGTAAATGTTTTTACTGCTAATCTCTCATTCTATTTTCGTAACAAAATAAATAAAAGAACATGTGTAAATGTCGTGTATAGTAGAATATATGTAAATTCAATGTTAAATTAACATTGATTGTTCAATTTTATTACAAAAACTTGTTACCTTAATAGCATACACAAGTGTATTAGTGTTATTAAGGTGATAAGTGAATGAGATTTCCAGAAAAAGGGGCAAAAAATACCTGGTGAAAATATTTCTCTGTATTCAGAGTAATAATACATTTTGGACAGAATTTATAAGAATTTGCTATAATTTTATAGAATTTACCAAAAATATTCGGAGAATATTAATTTAATTATAAAATACAAGCTGCTTCGCAACAATTTTATCATTTTTCAGAGAATATTATTTTATAATTACATCTTTTGCGAAATTTCAGATAATTTATCATGCATACATTATTACCAGAAAACAGGACACCTATTTATAATCATAAAATTAAATTTTATTACATATATATGTGTAATGTGGATATTTTTATATATTACATTATATAATTTATCATTGAATTATATTTAAAGAGAAATTAAAGTACTCGTTGTACAATATTAATTACCTTAATACAATTTCCATAATTTTTCCTTAAATATGTACAGTACTGAATCTGTTAATCAAAGTTACTTTGAATTACCATGATTGTAATCAACACAGTAATATTCCTTTCAGGTATGTCAATGTCAAACGTTCCGTTAATTACTCATCAATGTATATGTGTGTCATGTGATGACACCAATGGACCTCATATCAAGTTTGGTGGTAACCATGACGTGTCTATGGTTAGGAATGCAACAGATAACATTTGATATAGATTACTAAAACGTAAGTCCCAATTGATTTAATTTTTTTTATATATATTGTTAATGTTTAAATTATATTAATTAAAAGAAAACGTTACCATTGGTATAAAATTAATTTAATTCCCATGAAGAAATCAACATGTGGCATATATGTGGCATATATATGAATATATATGTCTCATGTATGTGATTTATATGTTATATCGTGAGAATATCGACATATATGGCAACATATATAATTTTTTACCTGGATTACTTCAAATTATTTGCCTCATCTGGATGGCGTAGGTGTTCTAAGTTCAAATCCTGATCATGGCATTGTTGTTTCATTATGTTTTCAATGAATTTTCATTAAGTACAAATTGAAGATGAAAAATTACTATCAATATAGGAAAACCATCAACATTAATTGGAGGGAAGGTTCCCATTTTAGCTGGTTTACAGAAATTTCTTACACATCTTTCCCTGTTAAAAACATCTAGCTGGGATCCTACATAGGAATTTACACCGGAAACTAGCTAGTTTACTAGGTAGGTTCCTAGGTAGTTATAGGATTTTCTTTAGTTTCCTAGTTGGGGTCCTAGGTCGAAAGCTAGTTGATCTCTGATCCTAAATTTCGACCTAAGACTCCAGCTAGGAAACTAGGCAAGATCCTATAATTACCTAGGAAACTAACTGATGTAGTTACTGGACTTTCCCTAATTTCCTAGCTGGGGTCTTAGGGAAAATCCTATAACTAAATCAGCTAATTTCCTACTTAGGTTCCTAGGTAGTTATAGGATCTTGCCTAGTTTCCTAGCTGAGTTCTTAAGTTGGAGTATGGTACCAAGATTAGTTGATCTTTGATCCTAAATTCCGACATAAGACCCCAGCTGGAAAACTAGGCAAGATCCTATAACTACCTAGGAACCTACCTAGGAAACTAGCTGATTTAGTTATTGGATTTTTCCTAGTTTCCTAGCTAGGGATCAGAGATCAACTAGTTTTGACCTAGGACCCCAGCTAGGAAACTGGGCTAGATCCTATAACTACCTAGGAATTTACCTAAGAATCTACCTAGGAAACTAGTTGATTTCCGGTCCCAAATTCCTATCTACGATCCCAGCTTGATTTTTTTAACAGGATTAGGAAAATTCAGATTCCCTTTTCCACAAAAAGGGTCTCTCAATGGAATTTCGTCTCAATTCATTTGTTTGATTAAAGGAAATGGCTTGCTTTGTAAGCGAGCAAGATGGTAATTTTTCAAAGAAGAATTTTACTTTCCAACTTCCAGTATACTATATATAATTAATAATGAGATAGAAAGGGTTCTTTTGATTTTTCTTATCCACTGAATTGTTAATGAGCAATAAAAAGGTATTAGTAATGAATGGCAAATGAGAATTCACAATGTAAACAGATACGATGGGGGGAGGAGGTATAAGAGGGGGAGTAACGAATACTCGGGATGAACTGAAATGACCCATTTATAATCCCATATGGCTGAATTATTTAAAGCGCGTATACACAGAAGCTTGTACGCTTCACTTCGCTCCGCGTCCCAGTAGACGTGTCTTTCTAAGTTCTCAAGGAACTTGAATGAGATTGGGAAGGCGATGCTGCATTGTACACACATATGTTTTTAGAAAGATGAAAAATTTTCTTTAAGGGACTAAAAGCGCGTTTTTTTTCCTCTCTTTTTCGCAAAAGGCGTAAACTCGAAAACTCGCGCACATTATTTTGCAAATCTCGCCACTATTTCGCGCAAAATCTTTATGCTTTGGAAATTTGCGGATTTTGCAATTCCCCCCATGAAATTTGTTAATTTCGCAATAACACTCGACGTTTATTTTATTACATTTTCAACACTTGAACTCGTTCTGTCTATGGTACTGAAGGATGAAACGTTTTCAAAATATGAAATGTAGAAAAATATTGCTTTTATTTTTTATTTACGTCCCAATCTCTTGTCCTTTGGATGTAAACAAATAATATTATTGTTTTTGTTCCTTTAACTTGACCTTCCATATATTTACAAACAAATTTTTTTAATATTTTTAATTATACCAACGTTCCATTCTTTAGTTCTAATTTCCAGCGATTAATTTTTCCTTTAATCAGGAAAAAATAGATTTTTTTTTCCTTTACAAACTGAAAACTAGTAATTGTATATTTTTACAACAAAAACCCAACGTACGTTTCATTGTTATTAATAGTAAAAATTCTTTTCTAATACGAGCGCAGTTTGTTAAAAAAACAGACGGTAATTTGTGATATTTTTTTTTCCATCTAGGTCGAAACATTATTGATATAAAAACTAAAAAGTCAGAGGTGTATACTATATTTGTAATTTGAAAAAAAAACTTTCAATATTTCGATTATCGTGGTCTAAAGGGGAAAAAAAGAATTCGCTTTGGAAATGAGTTTATCTAGCAATTTTTAACTAATTTAGTAAGAACTTATTCTATTTGTAGAAGGACCTAGATATTAAATCGGCTAAAATGAATATTTAAACGTTACATAAACTGTATGGCTGATTCAACCATACACTTATCCTATGGGGACTCAACATAACCTCAATATCAACGAAAACTACTTGGATTTCACTGTGTTGACGATTAGATAAATTTGTATGGCTGATTCAGCCATACACTTATCCTATAGGGACTCGACATAACCTCATTTTGAAACGAAAACTACTTGGATTTCACTGTGTTGACGATTAGATAAATTTATAATGCCCAAACAATATATCTAACTTACATAGAAATTTAGTAGTGCACTTCATATTTTTTTTTCTCGTGTAATAAATGAACATTGTAATATTAATTTATCAGCAAAACTTATCAAAGGTTTCACATGGATATAATGTACTGTTTTTATTACTTTAATTAAATTGATGGGCCAGCGAGTTCCTCCGGTGAAGTGTATTTGTCCGTCATTTTTCATCTTGTTCTTTTCTAGTATTTAATGCTGTTACGTGTTCGCATCTCATACGAGGGTGGATTGATAAGTTTCCGGCCTGACCAAGAGATGGCGCCACTAGGCCTACCTTGAGGTGGCGTTCTATAGTACCATCCTTAGATAGCTTGTAGCTATAGTTTCAGCCCGATCGCCATGTTAGTTTAGGTTTAAGGGCACACTGAACAAGACGCCTCTGTGTTTTTCTTAAAAATGGAAAAGCTGGAAAATCGTGCTGTCATCAAATACTTCAATTTGAAGGGGTTAAAGCCGAAGGAAATTAAAGAAGAGATGGACTCAACACTGGGGACATCCTCCCCATCATATTCAACCATTAAGCAGTGGGTTTCCGAGTTTAAAAAGGGTCGTGTGAGCACCTCTGATGAGCCTCGCTCAGGACGCCCTGTTGAGGTCACAACTCCAGATATGATCGAAAAAATCCATCAAATAGTGCTGGAAGACCGCAGATTAAAAGTGCGTGAGATAGCTGAGACCTGTAAGATGTCATATGAACGTGTGCAAAATATTTTGCACCAACATTTGCATATGGAAAAGCTCTGCGCAAGATGGGTGCCGCGTT
>JABFPN010000626.1:0-41519 GCA_022817305.1 Leptoteleia sp. ZL-2020
TTCCCCCCCCCCCCCCCCCCACGACTTTTGCCAGTGGAAGTCCTCGCAACTTTTGTATTATGTCACGCGTTCCTGGTTGTTCCCGATTAATGAGAAACGTTATAAATTTGTGAAATACATGTTTATTTCCGTTAATTAATTATTGACAATGAAATATATTTACGTTACTTCCGTTTTATCAATAAAATGTTAAATGGTTTATCAATTAAAATATCTATAAATTACAATTTGAAATGACATATCGCATCTTATGAAAGTGCAATCTATTCATACCATTTTCACAGTAACATATATAACATACATACTTGGAATGTAAAAACAAAACTGAAACGATAATAATTGGATGACAAATTGTACAAAAGTCGCAGGACTTCCGTCGAATGCAAGAGTCGTGATAAAGTAGTGTATTTGATATATTAAAGGGATTCGGTATTAATTGGTATCAAGAAGAAATAAATGTAAAATATTTATTGTTTATTACAATTAACTTGACATTTCTCAACAATTATTATTAAAATGTCAACTTAACTGATTGTCTTATATTTCATTGATGAATTACCTTAACGACGTAACTGTTGACTCTGGTGAAGCCAAAATTTTGTGGTAAATGTCTGGCGCCGAGAACAGTTACTTGAAGGGTTTTATTATTCGGAGAATAAACTATGCGAATTCCAATTTCTGGCTCCAAGGCAGCTGTCCTTTCCAACGGAGTTGAAACGGACTTCAGACTGTTGTCTATGAAAGTCTTCAACTTCGCGATCGCCATTCTGCCTTTTTTTTCCTGTCCTTTTTTCCAAGATTTATGCAAGTATCCAATTAAATTTCGAGCGTTTCAAAATTATATATCGTTGGTTGCTTTCATCCTCTGTACATTTAAGTCGTATATTTGTAGATTCTGAAATAAATGTTATAGGTATAAATATTACGCTTCCTGTTAGTTCCAATGAGAGACGTGAATCATAAAAATAAATTTATTAGTTGACCTTAATTAAAATTAATTTTGTCACTTTATATTACGACTTCCTTAACTCTATTTCTTTTGTTTATCTTTTTTCTTTGCATACTACAGGGGAAAAAATATGAAGTGCACTACTAAATTTCTATTTAAGTTTCTATTTGTAGTCAAACAAATTTATGTGAGTCGAATTTATGAAAACTAAGCTAGCTAGTTGATTCAATTAACATATACATGGCTGAATCAGCCATACAAATTTATCTAATCAAAAACAGAGTGAAATCTGAGTAGTTTTCGTTGACATATTGAGGTTATGTTCAGTCCCTCTTAGATAAGTGTATGGTTGAATCAGCCATACAGTTTATGTAATGTTTAAATATTCATTTTAATCCATTTAATATCTAGGTCCTTTTGCAAATATAATAAATTCTTACTAAATTAGTTAAAAATTGCTAGATAAACTCATTTATAGTCGAAATTATAGTCGAAATTTATACACAACTACTGTTTCATTATGTTAAAAATAAATTTTGTCTTTAGATGTTGATATCTCATATTATATATAATATTTAAGTGTAAAAGAATTTCTATATACCTTTTTGTACATAAAAGAATCCATTAAATATTAAAATAAAACTAGATAGTTATAAATATATATGTAAAATGCCTTTTCACCAATCATATAATTCCCTTTCCATTAAATATATTGAATCCGATATTTGAGGCGTCCATCAGATTCTTAGCAAAACTCAAGTTGAACGCGATGAAAATGACTTTAGTATTTCAGTTTTGAAATCCAATTAAGTGGTAATTGATGAATTCTTACAATACCTCGTATTTGATCGAGTGAATGAAAATGTGCCGCTTATTAACATACAAAGAGCAATTTTAATATGTCACCGGTACAACAAAACACAATTGTGCACACCGTACGAATTATGAAACAGATAATGAGTTCGTTGATTTTATTGACCAATTAAAATGTTATTCCAATATTATTAATGTTCAATCGTTTAAGTGTACTACAACTATTTTTCTGAGTAAAAATAATTATTTTTTTTCTTTCCGTCCATTACTTTGCTTTCCTATTAATATATATATATTAATAGAAACATTATCATGACATTGCAATCAATTACACCAATTTCTTTCAAACTCCTAATTATAGCACAAATAATTAATTATTAATCACTGTAATAATCAAAGACACTTAATTATTTAATAAAATTACTATTTTCATTAAACTTTCATTGATACACTTCTCATAGAATCTAATAATTGAACTGTTTAAAATTTGTGTGCAAGAGTTTAGAAAAGCAGTTTTTTTTTGTTATATACGAAGTGAGGTTAAAATAATTCTTTGGGAAATAATCTTGAAAGAAAAATGTAATTTAACGGAATCAGCCGGGCGATGTGAATCAATTGCTTTAACAGCGCGTAATTTCGTTACAAAAAAAGCTTAATTCTTTCGTGTCGTACGTTTGTATCCATGTAGACTCTTCAGCGAATGTTACTTGATCTACTTTCCAATAAACGTTTCCGGCGCGGTATTTAAACGCACGGTTATTTATTTAACAAGCCAATGCCTGATTTTATGTTAATGGCAGCGCATGAAATTTTGCAGCTTACTTTAATAAGTGAATGAATTAAAGTAATTCCTTTATATGTGAGACTGCATAAAAATTCTTTCATTATTATTTACTATTGTGCCGGAATGAGAAATGCAAATAATAATAAATATTATTGTTCAAAGGTAATGAAAAGTTTGATGGAATATAATCGTCCTGTAATTGGAAGGAAAATGTTTACGCTCAAACAAATATGGAAATGAATGTTAACAATTCATAATGAGGATGGAATTACTTGTTTCGAGGTTTGAAATGAAAAGTGTTTTATACGATAAATATCGTGTTAAATCGGCAGAACCTTTTCCGAGATGTAAATTTCAACTCGTGTGAAGCGGCAAAGAACAATAAATTGTTACGCGTTCTCTACTGCATATGAATCATGTCTGTTAATTTTGATTAAACATTTTTTTATACCAATATTCATAATTAATTACATTTATAGATATTTATTCATACTTGTATATTATATAATAGTTTTTAAAAAAATTATTAGGAAAAAAATGTGTTGTCGAGAAGTTAAACTATAAGCTCCCATTTTCGTCGGAAATGTTCCTTTTGTTTCGTTATTGAAACGCTACATCCGGTTCGCTGTTTAACCAATAATAACTGAATATCGATGGCGGGAAATTTAAATTTGCTTAATTTATTAATAATTGTATACAGTTTAAGGCAGATTACAACCGAAACAACCGAATAGAAATAACCAATGAAAATATACATGCGTTAAACATGTGCGCAATTGCGCCCGAACGAAAATGGGAGCTTATACTGTATTCAAAGTCACCAGTTACATACTTCACCATTATTTTATATTGGATTATGAATGTTTTTCATATATCAATACAAAAATACTACAAAACTGCTTTTATGATTATTATATTTATTATATTATATTATATATTATATCACATATTAATGGAATACTTCATTTTTCAAAGATACCTCTAAATGAATATGAAATGTTTTAAATTTATAATTTGTTTTAATATTATAATTTCCATAAAATAATTTTATTTGCGTATAAATATTTGTGTATACTTTTGTAGTCGTTTATTTTACGAGCAAAAATGAATTGCACATTTTAAATGATTACATTAAAAATAAAGAAAAAAAAGCAGACTAATTTGCATGGCAATTTACATTTACAATTCATGAACGAATGTACCAGTGTATATAGGTCGTTACATATTTTGACTACATCCCCAATGATCATTGTGACAGCAATGTTGATGTTGGCCTGCTAACAAAGGTTGTTTACTCTATCTCAACGAAGCAACGCAATCGAGAAACTATGTGAAAGCATTCCATAGTATTAAGTTAATATTATTTTGTTAAAAAAGACTATATTAAAGAAAAATATAATTTACCATTAAAATTATTAATGTCTCAAGTGAATATCATTCTTATTTGTTTTTATATTAAATGAACCAAGATATCATTATACATTAAAATTATGCTTTTTGATAATTATACAAAAATGTATTTAATCAAGTTCACTTTAATTTACGATGGTCTTAAAACATTATATAAACATTTCTTTCGTCTTGTACATATGATTACAAAATTGAAATATTTTAATCTCACTGAATTTTCACGAAGTTGCAATGGTTATTAATTATTAAATTATACACAAATTTGGCAAATTTAGTTGTACTAAAAAGCAGTAAATAATTTATAAACAAGTTGGCAAAGAGGTAATTCCATCAAATGCATTCTTTATTTTACATTCTAAATATTTTAACACACACTGAGAAAAATATAACAAAAAAAAATTACTGTTTTTAACTGTATTTGAGCCACAAGTCCGTCTTTTGATAAAAATTACCGTTTTTTAACAGGAAAATTTTCGGTTTTATCTATAAATATGACATTTAAAACTAGTGTATTTGCTTTTAAAGAACAGTAATTTTTATTAAAAGACGGACATGTGGCTGAAATACAGTCAAAAACAGTAATTTTTTCTGTTATATTTTTCTCAGTGCATCTAAGTGGATTAAGTTAAGACTTATTAAATTGTTATTCAAAAATCGTAACTAAATTTTACTTGGACAATTCCATTTATATTAGTATAAATTCAACTGATCAATTTCACTTTGAAATTCGTCCGACATACTCAAACATAAATTAGATATTAATAAAACAAAACTTGGCTTATTAATCGCCATTCGATATTTTATGACGTGCAAAAAAAGAAGTCGATTAAACTGTACATTCGATCGCACGAAACAAATAACTTGTAAATCGTCTAAGAAAATCGTAGAAATCACAAAATCGCATTATCTTCAAATAAATTGCCTGTAAAAAGAATCGAGTAAAATAATATAAAAGTCGCGAATTTTCAAATTATAACACATTAGAGTGGGAAAAAATTGTACAAACGGGGGTACAGTACTGCAGTCGACTCTTAAAAACCGAGCCCAATATGACTGGCAAAAAGTGAAACACTTTGGGCGCGAGAGAATAAAAGAGAAAAAATTAAGCGCAAACAGTGGGAGCGAAATCCGCGTGTTATTCGTGAACAATGCGTCGCGGCGCAAATTATGTCACTTACCTGTCGCGGCGACGTCACGCAAACCGCGCGTTCCAAGTCACTATGGTCACCGTGCAATGTAAACACTGTCGAGATGGCGGCGTGCGCGCTCGTGAACGACCGGCACATGCTCGGAAATCAAGTTCGCGTGCTCGCCGTCATTAATTAAACATTACGTAAAGGTTGCAAACTGGCGGCGCGAATCATCGCACGGGCAAAGTTTCGAAAAGCGTGTGAACAGGTAGAGGGGGCGACAAGTCTCTGTCTCTCTCTCGGTTTTTCTGTTTTTGTTGTCGAAGGAAGGCGCGCGCTTTGGGACGTGGTAACTGGCGGACAATCGCGCGGAGACTAACAGGCCGCGCGCCACTCTTGGCGACTAGTTATAAACTGCCGTTGGACTAACTAAGTAAGGTTACTGGGAGTCGAAGCGCGAGATGTACATGGAATCCGCAAGGTCGAGCTCACACGAACGGTACAATGTGTGCGTCGACGCTCCGCGGCAACAGGCTCCGCGGATTCGAACGGGACGACGGGACGGACCTTTGCGATGAGGAAGTTACTCAAGGCAGGAAGTCTTTCGACGCCTTTTACGTCCGAGCTATGTTTGCTATCGCGGATCATCGTATCTCTGAAGGAACACATGCGCTGAATAAACGTTGATTCAAGATTGCGAAGACGTTAAATTAACGTTGAAGCAAAGTTCGAATGCCTGGTTAGATAAAGTTGAATTAACGGTGAAGGATCAACGTTGTGATGTCGGGTTGATTTAAGGTTAAAAGTTTAAATAAAGTTGATAATTGAGCGTTGAATCAACTTTGATACAGGGTTGTATTAATTATAAAACTTTAGCTTTTAAGATTCTATGGGATTATATGTAATTACGTTCAGTTACAATTTTATAAATTCATGCTTTTTATCCCAGTAAACAAAAAACCGATTGAAACCAGTAAACAAATTTGAATTCACATCTTTGTTTGAAGGAATTTTATATACACGTTTGTTCTACAAATGTTAATAATTCTTAGGGTTTCCGTACAAAAACCTTGCCTCGTTTTATTATCTTTTTTTACCATTAACCATTTATGTATTCCTTAATGATTAAAACCAATTAATGACAATCCATGTACAAATTTCAAAGTCTGAATTGGTTGTTCCAGATTCATGTGTTTACATTAATTTGATTGCTTCCAACCAATCCAAATTTTGTAATCAAACTTTCATCAGCTATCAAACTTTAAGTAATCAAACTTTCTTCGGCTAGAAAAGAAGTTAAGTTTCTTTTGGAAAAAATTTATCGGTATAGTTTATCAAAATTAAAGCAAGAATTTTAAAGATTCAACTACAACAAATATGCCTAAAGAATTGCTATCTTATGGGGTCGTGACCTGCATCCCCACATGTAGACATATCAAAAGTGAATCATTAAATAGTTTAATGACCTCGAATAAAAACACATGAACGTCAATTTGGGCCTGACAATGCAAATTTGGGCTCAAATACAATGCAAGACTTGACGCAGAGGTGTAAAAGGAGAGAGAAAAATGTTCTAATCATTTCCAGGAAAAATTAACAATTTTCTAAAACTAACTGTAAAAAAATGTGGTATAAATTGGTACCAAATTTATAGGAATAAATATTTATATACTTAATTTATGGTTTATTTATTTTTCTTCAAAATTTTATTTCAGTTTTAGAAAGTAAATTGACTGAATCAATTAAAAATATTTTTAATTTGATAAAATCAAATAAAGCAGCTTTATTTGTCAGCATAATGTTCTGTATGAATTCTACTCATTTATAAATCTATCTTAACGTCAAAGAATTGAGTATTTCGTGCCATCACATCATTAGATTTAAGTGCAACCTATTTTTTTTTAATCTTAAGTAGCATATTTGTATCTTATATTCTATTTTACATGCATTTATACACAATTAAAAGTATCCTTTTATCTCAACCATAATCAGACTATGAGTAGTAAATCATCTTCATCTTTGTTCAAGAGTATGTCAGTTTTTCTTAAACTGAATCAGATTATGACACGAATAATCAGTATTTATGAATCTAACATCTACTTGCAGGAGTCTGATTCAGATGTTACAAAATATAAACAAACAAAAGGATGACATTCTACTCTAATGAATTGATCTAATGAGTAAATCCAGTGAATAAATTGAACTTAAAGTTATTATTCATGCTAAATTAACATTTATATCTATTAAAGTTTGAAAACATATGCATAGAATTTAATGATCTAATGAATTTATTTTGTTCAATCCAAAGACAAATGAAACATTTATTTAAATTGAACAGATTTATTTCACTAAAATTGCAAGAAAGTTTGTTAATTTTATTACAAAAAAGAAAGTAAATTTATTTATAAGTTTTTTTTTAATTTCTACTATTTTACTATAATCCATTTTACTCAGCATACTTGTACAAACTTTGGACAAGAAATTTTGTTCAAAATGAATAATTTTATTTTGATATGTTGGTTCTCACGTATATAATGTTAAATTTTGATAAGAACGAAAAAAAAATGTTGGCCCGAATTGAATATTTGTGACGCAAATTTATTAGTTTCACGTGATTAAGCTTGCAGATTAGCTAACGTGTATGATTGGTCTGGAGTTGTTGCGACAGTTCTGCTTCAACAAGGCATTGGAATGCGGCACTGTCATTCGTAATGCATAAGTCATCAAAGATTATTTGTATAAGGTGCATCAAGTATATTATAAATGCGCATCGCAATTTTGGATAACAAAAGCAAGAGTAAATTCTTGGATAAAAGAATTCGCGTTTGTAACATTCACTTAATTATTTGCTTCATAAAAAAAAGAGGTTAGTTAATTGAATTATTAATTGTCAATTACAGTATCATATATATTGACAAAATAATGAAATGTATCATAATTCTACCAATTCGTTCTTATGATTGATTAAATTAACAATGTTAAAATTCTAATAAATCATTTGAGGTAAGTGATTTTTGTATACATGACAAATAGATTTGTTTTCTGCTACAACTTCTAAAGCTGAATTTTAATTTAACATTGCAATTTAAATGATTCACTTATTATTTGGACACGATAGAGAAAAATGTTTTGTTGTTCAACTATTTATTTAAATATCTATGCTTTACGCATCTCTAATTATGTCATTCGCACGTGATGATATGCAAGGATATTTTGTGGCCTTCGGTATCAATTAGAAAAAAAATAGAAATAGATAAATTCTGAATAGATATAAAATAAATTGAAATTTAACTACATTCAATTTCTACTGCAGTAGAATGTAGTTATATTTGTTGTTCACCCTCAATGAGAAAGGGTGGAACGCAAGGTAATGCATTTTAACGTTTAACAAATATTAATATTATTTATATTGCTCATTTTAACAAAATTTATGTTCAATTTATTGTACTTTCATTGCAAAATTACAAACAAAAGGATTTCTAATTTGTAGTTACACTCTAATCTATAAGTAACGACACTTCGGAGACCGGAAGTTAAGTGTATCCAACTTCGTAATATGTATTTAGGTTGGTAACAAATGTTTAATTTCTAAAAACAATAATTTCATGTTCGTTATAACGTTTATTTAAATGTTAATATTTGTATTTATAGTTTTGTGCAGGAACAAATTAAGAAAACGAATTTATATTTTATATTTTAAAATATTGTTTTCCAGTATTTAAAATTGCGCGCCAAAACCAACTTCCGTTCACTTGTCGCTGCCTTAATGTCGTAATTTATAGATTGAGTATACCTGTATGTTGAAAAGCAAATGCTGCTTTATAGTAAAAATTTTCGGTTATATTTAGAACACTTTGCATGTCGCTTTTCAAGAAGTTATAGAAACAACTAGGTCAATTTTTATTAAGCTCGTATATATTAGCATGAAAGTTACAAAATACATACACAAAACAGAATGTACAAAGAGATATTAAATTGTGGTTCAGTTAAATTTTAGGCATACCTTTATTTATGGTGTACCTAATGGTATAATTTAGTGAAAGAATTTGTTACGTAAATAATTGAATCAGTAAATTGAATTAAATTACTAATAATATGATCTTAATATTCTGTTTATTATGTACAAATATTAACACTTTATATAATATAATTCTTATAGAATATTTGAGAAGGTATTGGAATGGAACACTGAAATGAAATTAGCAGTCAATGGAATAATAATTTGTGACAAATGTCACTAACCTTGTTTATTAACACTATTTACGTTAATTTTATCAACATATTTCTGTTTAAGAAAAAGAAACGAGTAAATTGAAATAACATTATGATAATTTTAACGTGTATAACAAAATTTTTGTCAGGGAAATAATAATGGAACAAAAACTATTTAATTATATATCAACTGCTAACTTACTGCATATTGTTCAGTATACAAAAACTGTATAGACAATAGAAAAAAATTGTTTTACTATCTACAACAAACTATTTTTCTGTCACTAATTTGCTTCACGACATCAATGAGTCAGAATAATTATACCTACAATTTAAACATATTGTAATTGAATATTTGACTGAAAATATGTATGAAAAATAATCTTTTTTTTTTTTAACCAAAAAGAAAAATGAAAACAAATAAATTTTCTTTAAATAATAATTTGATAATGTTTTCAAAACAATACTTATAGAAAGCAATTATAAAATCTAAATTATGTTCAATTTAAGATTACCTATGTTTATTATAGTAATAAACAAGACCGATCACTATTCCTACTAATAATATACTTAAAATTATGGTCGCCGCCAGAAGTCCGCTGCTGGATGACGTTTCAATTACATCTGCAAAAATGATAAATGATTTTAAATTTCATATTACTTGTTCGAAACTGTTCTTTTATACTTTTATACATTTCAACATTTACCTTTTGTAACTGGTAAAGATATAAGTAACAGTGTACTTGTCTCAGCTATCGATGTAGTTGCCTAATAATAAATGCGTTTAAAATAATATAGTAATTTTCATATTTTTTTATGTACTTTTTAAAAGTAGTATATATAACGAGTAAACAAATTATCCTAAATTACCTTCAAAATTAAATGTATTGGTAGCCATTAGGGGTACCAATATATTTCACTTTCATGCCGAATAAAATATCCTATTCAACTCCAAAAAAGTGGTTTCAGGTTGGTAGCTCTTCACTTTCAGTCGGGGGTACCAACTTAAAACCACTTTTTCCCTCTTTAGTAATATGCTAATTTTTAATAATTATCATCAATTTAATAAAAATAATCAATTTAACAATATTTAAATTGAAAAAAAAATTGAACCTATATATTATAATAATAAATATTATTAACTATGTGTAATTAATCATAGTTTTAAATTTTACTAAAATTTCAATTACTCACCAGCAGTTGTAAATTTACATATGCTTCCTTGTAGGTTTTTGGTAACTCCTTCACGAATATACTAATCGTATTATTTGTAATGTTCACTTTAAAAGCTTCAGTAATTTCTACAAATGTTAAACAATGTTAGTAATCGTCTGATTTGTCGTTAAATTAATCAAAATATTGATTATCACACAAATTCTATTATTTAAATAAACTAAAAATGAAATAATACATACAATAATTTTAATAAATATTAATTTAATTAATATATTTATCAATACCTTTCAACTCGTGATTCAATGTGAAATTTATATTTTCCTTTTTATATTCCTGTGATAGACTTATTTGTTTGTCGAATTTAATGAATTCCTAAATAAAATAATAATTACTATTCTTTTTAATTTTTTTATAATTACAACAGTAATAATCCCAGTATTATATTGCAATTTGACACTTGAAATATTAGCACAATTTTACTTTATACATTTATGGACCTGAAGTATAAAACATTTTTCAATTTGAAAACGTAAACAAAAATTATTTGTTAATACGCGCACAGGAAAATTAATAGCGTTTGTTATTGTTTTTATTTTTAGTCTTAAGTAGTAAAAATAAAGTTTGTTTACATTTTTTATGTTGAAAACATTTTATTTTTCAGACCCATGAAATATTTTCATTTTACAATCGTATTCAATTGACATAAAAATGTATCGATTATTACACAGAGAAAAAAGATTAATAAAAATTACTGACATTGAATAGTAAATTGGTTATATACTTGCAAAATTTGAGAAATTACCATCCTAAGTTAATAAAAAGTGTCAGCTTTCGAAGAATAACTGTCAACAAATTGATACGTTTTGCTATCTTAAGATAGTAATTTCTCAATTTTTCCAAGTATATAACCAGTTTACTATAACATTGTCAGTAATTTTTAATACTCTTTTCTCTCCGTGTATAGAGAAATGCTGAAAAATGCTGAAAAGTTCTAATATTAAGAGTTTCCAACATTTTTCAGCATTTGTCAGTAAAATTTTTCCACAAGAAATTTTTAATCTTTTCAAATCAAAATCGAATCGGGCGGAAAAAATAACAATTTAAAATAGTTAACTTACGTTGACCATGTTGCACTTTTTACAGTCCGATTTATATACAGTAGACGTGAATGTCGGTAAGGAAACGACTGTGTTAACTGATATTTTGATTGTTGTGTTTGTTTGAAGTGGAGGTTTACCATTATCCTAAATCCAACGAAAATAGCAAGAATTATTTAAATTGTTTACAATTTAAATCAAATTAAAATGGCAATTTTTTAATTTCTTATTACTTTTTCAAATGCGAATAATAATTTTCATGAAATAATCATTAAAATTGTTTAATTACACCTACCGTAGCGATGAGAATTAGTTCAGTAGAATTTTTCAGATTTAAATCTGCTAAATTCATAAAATTGGCAGTGTAATTTTTGCCCTCTCTGTTATCAAATTTTATCGAAAAATATTCATGAACTGAATCCTTCGAAGTGAGTTCAAATTTCATTTCTGTATTCGTTAAATCAACATCTCTGGCAATAATATTTTTTCCAAAGGGTAAAATATTCATGTTCTTTGGGAATGGCATTGGTAAAGCAAATTCGTATGGTAGATTCAAGAATTCTGGTGGGTGATTGTTAGTATCTTCTATTTCTTGAGAAAATTTCTGCAAAGGAAAAAGTACTCGATCAAATTATCGATAAAAATAATCAACAATGAAAAATATATGGGACTGAAGAATCAAACTTTCTTAAACACAAAATTGAAAGTAAACTTCATTTTCCTTTGTTTTTAAATGCCTAAAGGGCAACTTAAAAGAAAAATAACAACAACAGCAAATCTTGTCATTGTTTTTATTTTCTTAATTTCCTTTTTCGTATATAATCAAACAATTTTTGTTTACATTTTTTAATTTAAAAATGTGTTTTGTTCTTCAGTTCCATGAGAAACATTTGTTCATTACGTTTATACTTACAAAATATTGACGATTATTATTTTTGGTACATAATAAATTCAATCCAATTTTCATTACAGTCTCACTCTGAAAGCATTAATAAATTATTACTCATGAAATCATTAATCAATAACAGATTAAATAAGTAAATTTTTTTTCAAGATACATTTAAAATTAAGATACTTAATCCCTCTGTGTAGGGTTTCTTCCATGAAATTATAGAAAGCAAGCATAATATGGATGTATAACAACTTTAATTTCATTTATCTTTTCGTTTTAGTTTTTTTTTTTTCCAACGGCTATGAATCACCTCATTTTATTTTACTTATTTATTATCTGATTTTATTTCTAACAATTTTAATCGTTGCTATGAAAAGTAACTGAAATCATAGCCTAATTATAAAATAAGCCCTAGTAAAAATGAAACATATATGGTCCATGTATGTTTTAATAATTTCGTATAAGGAAATAAAAAAATTCATATATGGACATATGTCTTTCCTTAATACATATATAATCATATATGGCAATAATTGATATAATCTTCCAGCCATGTATGCTTTTAATAATGTCTCTATATAGAAATCAATTATTTCCACATATCCACCATATATATCCATGTACGGATTAAGCAAAAACATATATGTCGATATATAAAATTATTAAAACATATTTTCATATATGGACGTACAAGTCTTAACAATTTCATATATCGACATATGTTTCATCTGAATTCATGTGTGGCCATAATCGGTCATATATGGTCGGTATAAAGTAATAATTGATTTCAATATAAAGAAATTATATTTTAAACAAGGAAATTATTTTATAGTTAAAATTCCATATATTTCCTTATATTAAATTGTTAAAACATACATGGACCATGTATGGGCCATATATGTTTCATTTTTACCAGGGACGTTCTTTAATTAAAGAAATCAAATATATTTTACCTCGTTATTTTCATATTCGGGGAAATCTTTTCCTATCATTAAATTCAGCTCTGATTTTTCATTTACGACCGCAGAGATATATTCCTTGCCCGTACTGTTTGGCTTAACGTCGATAATAATATCTTGATTGTTGTAATTAACTAATTTTAACTGTATAAGTGATTGCAAAGGTCCAGTTGTGTCGACAATTTTAATAAATTTGTATTCTTCATTGGATGGATTAAAAGTGTCATTTACATATTTCAGCTCACATGTATCTATAAATTGATATAATTAAATGAAAACTTTTAAATAAAATGTTTGACAATTGACTGCTAACCATTGAATTCTAACGTACAAACATGTTGGTACTTTTTACATGACACCTGAGGATATATTAGAGTCTATTTTGCACGGAGAGATAAGATTAATAAGAATGGCCCACATAGTTACTAAAGTGGACATAATACTTGGATCAAAATTAAAATCTTAATATCTTAAAGTTAGTAATAAGTATTGACAAATTGTACACTGAATAAGAAAACAAAATGTCTATCTATTATACCAATTTAAGGATGTATTGAAGAATGAAATATTTCTGTTACAACAAATAGTAAAATTCAACATTCTCCGAGTAACTTTTAGTTCAAAGATACTAAAAATTTACTGTCATGATCATTATTGTTACTACTTTTAACACTAAAAATGTTCACTTTTCCCGAAATTTAGATATCTCTTAATCCATACAAAATGCTTTAAATTTTTCTTTCAGGTTAAGTTAATTAAGCATTGTCTGCTTTCACACCGAGAGAAAAGTGATAATAAAATTTAAAACATTTTATATTCATTTAGGGATATCTCTGAAAAATGAAGTATTCTCCTATTAATAATAGTAAAAATGATAATTATAAAAGCAATTTTTAGTATTTTTGTATTAAAAGCTGCTACATTTTTCTCAGTGTAATAGTCGACAAACTCATACGTTTCCCCAACATAAAACGGTAATTTTTCTAGTTATTCAAGTAGTTGGGGAAAAAAGTTGAAAAAAATTAAAAAGAATTGGAAAAAAATTGAAGTCATTCTTTATTTACAGTACAACTTTAAAATGATATTGCAGTTTTTACGTATGTAATTTTTTATCATAAGCGCGACACTTTTATTTAAGAATAAAATCAATATTAAACAACAAAATAACATAAATACTTTTAAATATAATATACAAAAAGTTACAATGGTGAAAATCACTTAAAATATTCCACAAATATGGTAGATTACCAAATTTTAAATCAGACTTCCTTTCCCCATTTTATTTTAATATTTTACAAAAATATTGTATGGATAAAAACTTACTTGTTGTTCGAGATATACAATATCCGCACAATAATCCAGTAATAAAGATTATATTACAAAATATATTTAATAGCAATTTCATGTTGTACAAAATGTCCGGAAGAGCAAAGAAAAAAAAGACAACTTTCGTGCGCTCTTTACGAACAATCGACGAGTAGTTCTGATTTCTTACAACTAAATGTTAAAGCCGACTTATCATGAAATCGATAAAGATAAAAGGAATCAAAGGTCGACACAAAATTTTATCATTAATATCTACGTTAATAACGCGCGGAGCAACGTAAACTGTTATATATTAAACGATTTCAAATCATTATAATATTTGAACCAACGTGTGTACAACTTCTTTCTCATTTTAATAACGAGTGCTTCCGTCTCTTTCGCGTTACAATGTCACTCTATCAATATAATGTATGTACACATGAAAATTGTAATATCATTACGCTGAAATAGCACGAGCGATAAAAATAATGGGGGCTTGAAAATTTACTCGAAAAAGTCAGTTTTATTTTTGTACTTGTACCTGCGCGATAAGTAATTAGCAAGTGTTTGGTACATTAATTTTATTTTAACATTTTCGACGAATTAATATCGTTTCATTATTGTTTAATCATTATTAAATTACGCACTGATGTAAAAAAAAAGGAACGAGTTAATTATCCCATGATAAATAAATTGATAACGGTTGCCGAGTGTACAAATTGTTGTTAAAACATTTGGATAAACGTTACATTTATAACCTTTTTTATAATATAACAAAAAAGTTTCAATAACGATTTGTATATACAATAATTATAATAATAAACAGTTATGAAATTTGCTACCGATGCAATTTTTCAATAATAATTAATGTCTTCTAAATGGAAAAAAATTCTGCTTTATGTACAAATGTAACGTTTAGTACTGGTACCTTTGCCTTTGAAAACAATAATATTTACTCGCAGATTGAAATGTATTCGAAGCAAAGTCAAACACAGAATTTCAATAAATTGAAAGAAATACTTTAGAATAGTATTTTAATTCCATATTTTATCATAAGTATGTTTATAAATTGCCTTCTGCGATTCAATTATAATTTATTACGGTAAAGATTAACTGATTGATATTCTTGCAATTACAAATGTACTTTTAATTTACAAAATATTTTACGCCGTAAACATAGTCTGTCCATTGTTTGTACATGAATCGTGTAACATTGCCACACGTTGTGTCATACAAAACAGTCGAAAAATTTAACAAATGAGATTATATCAACATCAGGTGATTTTATGTTATTGAAAGTAATATATTTCGTTTCGTATTGATTCTATAATGAATTGTGTATCATATATATATATATATATATCAGTTATATATAACTGATTAGGAAATTTCTATTATGTATTTGTTAAAATAGTTACATTAAATAAAATAAATTTTCAATACATTTTTAGGAAATAATTAAAAGTAGTAAGATAAATTTTCAAAATTCCGAAAATATTTGTCAAAAATATTCCTATGCCCGACTCCAGAAGTATTTCTGGTACATATCTGGAATATTAAAAAAACATTAATCACCCGAGAATACACCAGAAATATTTCTGGAGCCGGACAGAACATTTTCAGAATGTACCAAGAATATTCTTTGCTATTAGGAATGTTTTAGTAAATTTCGATAATGCACTGAGAAAAAAGAAATATTATAAATTACTATTTGTTATATCAACTTAAGGATATATTGGAAAAAATAAATGTTTCTACTATAAATAATAGTAAAATCTAAAAACTACGTGGTAGCTTTTAAAACAATATATAGCTAATATATTTTTCCATTTTATTAGGGGTTTGAACGTATTTAACTAAAAAAAAAAAAAAAAAAAAAAAAAAAAAAAAAATGAGTTGATTCAACCTGCTATCTTTGACAGCGAGGGGGACTGACTAATAAACATCAATCCAGCTAACTTATCCATGCGAATTGCGTACCTTACTAGAGTTACCCCTGTATCTGAAAAGCGATGGATTACGATAAGCATTGTTATCAATTTGCATTGCCATTTCGAATCGTTTACATGCAACGAAACTCGAACGAAATTTTCGAGCCCATTGGAGAACTTCGTCGCAACAGAAAATTCTAGCCTTAATTCGAATGGAAAGATTTGAAAAAATCGTCGCTTTTAACACATTACAGCTCTAGTTCTCGGAGAGAAACAAATTTCACAAGGCTTATCGTTTTTTATCTGCTTTGTATTCTTCGCTGTAATTTTTGTATTATTTTGTTATCTTGGCACGAATTAGATAACAATCTGAAATGAAATACAATTTACTTGGCGGGCGAGATATTTTGTGGAAATTACAAATTGTTATAAGTAGAATTTGGGACTAGACAAAGAATACCATGGCTAATACCTTGAGATCAAGATGTCTGATGTTAAAATAATTTTTGAGATCTAAGCAAACGTGCGATAAAAAAATTAGGATAAAAGGAGAAGTTTATCAGATAGATGGTTTCATATCACATAGTTATTATAAATCAGACCAGCTACGTAAATATTAGTAGACAATTTTGTATCGACGATGTGTCATAAACGAAGTGTCACTTTTGAGTCAGATCATTTACAATTTTAGACCATTAAATACAAATTTATGTTTTTCATGGTCTAAACCTGAAATTAACCCAACATCACCGTTGATTTAAAGTTAGACCTTCAACTTTAATTTGACTTGATCTAATCAGATATTCAAAGGTTGCTTCAACGTTAATTTAACGTCTTTGAAACCTTGAATCAACGTTTATTCGATGCATGTGTTCCTTTAGAGTTATGGGAAAAAGAATATTAAGATTATTCTTAAAAAAAAAGAAACTAAATTGACTATTTCCCATACTTATAAGAAAAATAATTGAATTAATTTTCCCCACAGCAAGTGAGAGTCAAAACGCAGAAGCCAATTTCGATAGAATATGAAAAAATATTCTCCATTCTTAAAAGGCAAGGTTCGACGTGAAGTTGTATTGTCGGATTAAATGCGCGCGCCAAATACGAATGTTAACTGTAAATGAATCATTCAATTAGAAGGATATTAATGAAAGAATTTAAAGGAATATTATATTATGGATTATTAATTATTATAATTTGTATTATAAATTTAAAATATTTCTATAGATTTTTATTATAAGTAAGTTCCCAACAGTGACAGGAATTTGGACATTTAAGGTAAGGGGTTGAATAAGGTTGAATGTTTCTTAATTATTTAATCACATACTATTTATTAATCCATTTAAGTATACCAGAGTTGTACTTGGTACAATTTATACAATTATATAAATAAAAGGTATAATTGTATATTGTAAAATTTGTACCTATAACGAACAAAGATTTAACAATTCATTACTTTTATTTAAACTTGTTTTTAATGTTTATTACTTTTATTTATTTACAAGAAAACAAAGACTGAGAGTAAAATGAATTATTCTTTATTAACAAATACATGTTCAAATAATACACTGTAAATGTAATATAATTTTTCTTGAATAATGAAACACAGTCATGAATATTTTATTTAATTTACACTTTGGTATTAATTGTTTATTTAGAGTACAAATGATGTAGTACATTATGCAAAAATATCATACATTTGGAAAAATTACTACAAACGAATTACAAATACATTGAAAGAATTTGGAAAGATTTGGAGAGAAACAATTTAAATATTTGCATTTGTTTTTAAACATGAAGCTCATAAAATAATATTTATAATAATGCAAGATTAATGTTCGCGAAAGAAGAAGATTAAATCAGTTACATTTATATAAAATATATCACACTAAATGTCAACCTCCTAAGAGATTGATTACATTTATGAAATATTTTACTTAACAGTGAGAATCATATTTTGCTTATAAATATGATATGTATACTAATATATATATGTATATACATACTGATAATATTTATGTACAATAATAATTGCATAACAATCTTCATATATCAATAAAAGTTACGTAATAATCTTCAATTAATACATGAAATTCAAGCCAACAAAGTTTAAAAGAGCTGTGTATAAAAACGCAAATCCCTTAAAGGCTCTACTTTATCAGCACCAATTATATTTATTAAATTTTGATTAAAATCTCCAAACTCTTCTTTACCACTATTTTTTGCTATAAATCGTATAACGAATATACTTCGTGTGGATCTTTCTCGTAAATCTGTTAACGCCGTTGCTTATTTATACACACTTTTGTAACATTAAATAATATACACTGAAAATCTATTGAGGGAGGGTCAAGTGTAGACTCAATTGTTAAAATATTTAGTGTTAAATTTAGCACCAAATAGTAAGACAATTTGCACCATTAAAAGAGTTACATAAGTTTAGAATGTATGATTTATATTGAAAATATACTTTTTATTGAATGACTATAAGGTAGTACAAAAAAAAGATACCAATCTTGAATGTAAGTATGTTACTTACTTTCAACAACACTTTATATCTAATGATAATACAGAATTAGGTAGCCAAACATTCACTTTAAAAAATGTTGACTTTAACAACAGATTTTTCACAGTGCATGTTTACACTTTTATTATGTACCAAGTTATAATTATTATTTCTAATCGGATTAAATACAACTGTCCCAAGTTATTGTAATATCAAATTCTAACAAATAGCCCATTATTATCTAAAAAGGAACATTCTTTTTCATAAATCATAAATCTGTTTAAAAAGTTCTTTTCTTATTAATACTTTTCAGTGTGTTTAATACAACGTACAAATCCAAATAAATAAGAAAGTACACATTTTCATTCGGCATAATTATTGTTTAGTTCTATTTATTATTATTATTGATAAGTATTACCTAGTCTGAATTTGAAATTAATTCACTTATGTTGTTCTCGGGTGTTTATTATACTGTATTATATTTGAATATATGTTACTATTATTGTAGTAATTATTCATAATATTAATTTAAAACCTTGTGTAGTGTGGGAGGTAGAATTCTGAATAATTACCGTTATCATTATTATTATTATTAATATTGGTACGTTATGTGATTTAATGTATAATTTTAATTCGAATTAAATATAGTTAAAGCTTCTTTTGCAAGTTCTTTTCACTTTTACCTTGTTTACATTAAAAAAATATTTACGTATTGTTTTTTTTAATTTACATCCCCGTGCATAACACACATGAACCAATAAGTATATGTTACATACATAAATACACTTATTTATTATTAAATTATAGTACACGTAGGAGCACATTATATCCACATACTTTTGTACTTAATTTTTTATACGATTTCAATAGTCTAATATTATATTGAGTTTAAATTCACAAATGAAAATAAATATATCTTTTTTAAAATATTTCTGAGGAAATCCAATTCAACGCAAGCAATCCCATATATCGAATTCAAAGTGATACGCTGTTCTGTTTCACGAATAAGATTCAATTATAATAACAGTATATCCTTATTACATTGAATATGATTCAATATTCTCATTATAAAACAATAGACTGTCTTAATTTATAATTTTATGGTTTAATTAACGAGATACTAACAAAAAAAAACTATTCCCGTGTAAAATTAAAAGTACATTTTAAAGGATTTTATAATGGATTTTTTATTACAACTGCTTATTTCAAAACGTGCCTTTATAACTCTTTGAAAAATTATATATATTATTATTTATACAAGAAAACCTTTTCTAGTCAAGAAAAACATTATACAAACTAATATTTTATAAATATAAAGCATGTATATTTATTTGCTTGAATGTTCTTTTCCATGGTAACAGTACTTTATAAAATATGCAATTAATCAGACTGCCAAGTTAATCTAAAATATAGTAACAACATATTAAATGGTGTTTATTTTATTTACAATTACTACAAATCATTTATTAATTGATGAAAAAGTTGTACAACGGGCCTAAGCTTCAAGTTGTGTCATTTTTAAATCATTCGTAACGCTTTAAATTATAATTGTATATATAAACTAACTCTTCAATTGTTTGTTTGCATATTTCATTGATCTGCACGAAATAAAGTGCAATCAAACGGCAATTGTGCAACTTTCTCATTATATTGCATCCATCCAGTAACTATCATTATTTGTGTACTGAAGTTATTCCCTTATCAGCGTCTGTTTTTCTTATTACATTTAGCGTACATCTAAAAATTTACAAATATTTTCACGTTAAAAAGTTGTTTACGTGATTTGACTATTAATATCGGAAATATTACAATTCCATTTTTACACTGAGAAAAAATTGCCTAAAAAGTATATTAAACAATTTAACTGTGTAAGTTTACATAAAAATTCCAATTTTTAAGCATGTCAATTGTGTCTATTTGACATAATTTTTTGTTTTAAATATTATTGACTAACGACAATTCTGAAAATTAATATAAATAAAATAATGACCTAAAATGTTAATCGCATTGGCCGTAAATTTAAGAATTCATCAAAGTATAATTACTTTTATAATTATTTAAATTCAATGACTGGAAATCTATCATAAAAATTAATTTTGCAATTAAAATTTCAAGATTTAAAATTTATCTCTATTATTACAATGAATTGCAATATTTGGTTTATGAGTAAAATATACCATACGCTGACAAAAATTTGAAATATTAAAATCAATTAAATCCAAATATAATTTCAAAATATTAGATTTCAATTATATTAAACAAATGTACATTACATATTCATCGAAAGTTTTTGATTTACCGTGAAATGAAATTTGATACGTTGTTTAAAATTGAGAAAATACTTTTTATATTAAATTATATGTAATACACCAATTGTTTATTGAACCAAATCTCCAAAAAATATAATATGTTTTGTAAATTGAAACATTTCACTAGGTAAATATTTGAACTGCACTTATGAAACAATTTTTTATATATTATCAACTATACAAAATTACACCATATTTTTTTTGTTAAAAATCTAAAATTTTGAATTTATATTACAATCTTACTTTAATTCAGAACACATGTACCTTATAATTCTGAAAAATGCAACTCAAATGTGTATATATAAAAAAAAAATAATTAGCGGTCAAATAAACTTAATGAAGAGAACTTTTGAAATAAAGTTTAGGAAATACGCAAGTACATTTAATTACTTTATACAAAACCATTATTATGCATTAAGCTTGGTTGAATTGTCCAAATGGCGTACTACTTGAAAAAGTAATAAAATGCACATCACACTTCGCATTTCCACGGAGACCATTTCATTTCACTTTCGACGGATCATTAAAGCTACATTTAGATACATTTTTACATGTGGAGTTTACTGTTTTAAAGTTTAAAAAAGCAGTGGAATACTCGTAAAATCGCTCGAATTATTACCTTGATTATTTTAATGTCACAGAATCAAATTAGAAATAAAGCTTAAGGAAAGTTACAGATGCTTCGTTATAACAGAGCTTTTGGGCTTTATATTATTTTACTGGGAATTTTTGCATTCAATTGATAAATTATATCTTATACTGCTTCTTTATGGTGTCGACGTGGTTGGCGAGGAAGTTGAAGAAGTTGTACTACTACTACTACTGGATTGATTTGGAGCACTGAAAGATGAGAATAATAATTATTATTTGTCTCGATTGTACATTAAAGTTAGTCTTTTGACACGAATGAATTTGAAACAGTACAAAGGTGTAATGGTTATAAAAACGTAACTTACCTTTACTTCTTTGCGCAAAAATACTTTTTACTCACAAACATTTCGAATTTTAATGCGATCTAAACAAAAAAAAGAAAGGAGATGTAACAGAGTAAATAATGACGTATAATATGAGAAATAAAAATTAATAAAAAAAATTACTCTCGCGTATCGAATTATATATATAACACTGAGAGTGTCAAAAGACTATAATAATTAAATTATCGGAAACAAAATAAATAAAAACAATAAAAAATGGAAAGCTAAAGGAATCACTATATTAATTTACAATAAGATTTCTGTTAGAGAAATATCAGTGTGAATGCAATGCAAATATGTGATGAATAAGGTTTTATTGAATTAATAAAAAAATATATATAATGCAGTTATAAGTTTTGTGTACAAATTAAAAGCATTAAGATAATTCAAGATAATTTAAACGATGACTTAAATAAAATTGTACATAAATATTTCAAATAGATATCACAACTAACTTTTTTTTTTTTACTGTAATCATTATATAATCGAAAATTCTTATATCGCCTCCTAACAAGTTTATTATCTTTTTAAATTTGTTTTCTTTCTTGACACGACAATTGCAATTCACAATTACCTAAAAATGGTAGCTAAATTAACTGTATCTTGAGATTGTGGTTCATTTCCAGAATCAGTTGAGCTTTGATCATTTAAACTTTGTCTGCATATGGGACATGTACCATGCTAAAATAAAAACAACAATTATTAATTAATTATATATTCCGCACCTTTGGCTCCACTATTAACATATTTTATTTTTAAGATGAATATATCACCTTTAATGTATTGCAAGTTTTACCAAAAATTACCTTCATCAAGCTAGCAATGTAAAGTCACATGAACCAAAATTTGGTGCTTATTTAATGCTCAATAAAAAAAATTGAACTTAAAATTAAGACAATAGAATGTTGCATACTTAAAAAAAGTTCAGGCATTGAACATTTTTTAAAAAGCCACTTAGTAGTTCTCGAGAAAGCATCACCTCGGTTGTTTTTTTACCCAAGTTGTACTTGACATTTTTTTTTGCTAGCTTAAATAATTTTTGCTTAAAATAACTTTAAATCAACAAACTTACCAGTTCTAACCATGGAACAATACAGGGTACGTGATACAAATGTTGACAAGGCAACTGTTTTACACTTTCAGAAAGTATAAAATCTTCCCAACACACAGAGCACTGAAGTTTAATATCTAAAAATAAAATAGCAATATTTTTAATTAATGTTAATAAGCTATTTTATTTTATTTTTATTACTTTCTTTTAGTAAACTACTTTATTATTTATTCACCAATATGCGCCTGAGCTACTGCCACTATAGGTATGTCCTCGATTTGCCTTTTTGATAAAGGTGGAGGTCCAGTTCCATCCATTTGATTTAAAAGTTGCGTGACTATAGCATCAAGTCCTTCGCGGCCAAATACATAATCTCCAGGATTCTCCAATAATAGGCTAATATTTAATCTGTATGATTGATGAATTTATTTTAGTTTATTCAAATACTACTGAAAATTGAGTGAATATTTATTTTCATCCAATCAATGCCTTCTGCCAAAGGCAAGCAATCGATTATAAAAATGTTTGTTATTGAATATTTCCTTAATAACTATGCTATATATTGTATTGAAATTAAATAAAAGAATGAGTTATAAAAGTGTAAAAAATGTTTATTAAAACAATGATTATTTTAAATTAATAAATAATTAAATATTTAAAAATATTCTGTAACTTAAATTATATCATTAAAATATTTTGATGGCAGATAATAAAGTTTTTAAATACGTACAAAGGTTGTTGTCCTTGTATTGGAAAATTCATTCTACTTAAATTGACTATGAAATCTTGAAATAAATTCTCATATGGTTGCAATGAGTGGTCATCATTGCTGTAAAATTAATAATTAAATATAATTAGTTATTTGGTTTTATAATATGCAAATACTTATTCAATATTCAAATAATTATTTTTAGAGTATCAATTATATGGCTGTTATTTATAAATATTATCTAGATCTTATAGATTTTATAACTGTATGCTTTAATTAACAAATACTTTTTATAATGTACATGAAAATTATAAGCATGGAATACAAAAGTAAGAGAAAATAAGGATAATCTGACAGATTATTGTTAATAAAAATAAAAAACAGAAATATATATACAGTAAACTTTTGGCTAATTGTCCCAACAAACGCCTGAGGAGAGATAAATAAACAAGCTAGACTTAATGGTAATATCAAGTAGACTTAATGATTGAAATAGACAAATAATCAAAAGTTGACTGTATTATATTGATAAAACTCTTATTGAGTAGCAAATCATCAATCTCTATAAAAATATCATTATTGTTACTATTACTTCAGAAGATACACTGCTTTGGTCTTTCTGTAAGATTGTTAATAAAAATAATTAATTTAAAAACAATGGTAATAATAGTAATAATAACATTGGCCAACTCAGAATTAACATCTTTAATAATATTTATCTTTAAATATATTGTAAAATAAAAATTAATTTAAGAAAAATGCAATGTATGTGAACAGTTAAAAAAGTTTAAATTTTTTTAATAATTTTTACATATTGCGACTATTCTCAGAAAGTTATCTTTTAGAAATCATTTCATCAACTATTTAGTTGTTAGGTACAAATTTATTTCCAAAAAATAGCTTTCTCAGAAGAATTGCAATACGTAAAAACTAATTAAAAAAATTCTAAACTTGTTTAATTGTTGACGTACGTTGCATTTTTCTTAAATTAATTTTTATTTTACAATATATTTAAAGATATGTATTATTAAGAAGGTTATGTTCATTCCGAGTTGTCCAACGAGTGACATTTCACCTTAAAAATGAAGAAAAAAAAAAAAAAAACATTTATCTTGGTTATGAAATTAAAAACCTGTTATTTGTTAACCTCGCATTTCTAAATGCATGTCGAAAATCAATCACTCCATCCCCTCTTTCTCGTAAAGGTCTCCTTCTCCAATTTTCTCTTGTAAATGAACTGCGATGTCCACTAGGATGGGGTTGTTCCGAGTCGAATTCAACATACTATAAAATAAAATTAAGCATGTTAATTATAAAATTAAAAAATCATTAAAAATTATGTCATTATCGAGCAATAAAATTATTATAAGAATCATAAAAAAATAAAAATATTGCACTCCAATAAGTGTAATTAATCTGTGCTATTTTCGTTTCAGAGTTATTTTGAGCAGAAATATATTTTTAAGTATGATAACTCATTGATTTAATTAAAAGAAATATCTAATATCCATAAATATATAATCACTCTCACGATTGTATTTTATAATTTCAATATTAATAATAAAATTATCATTCATATATTGATTACATAATTGTAGTTATTATATAGTATAGTATGTTTGATTATTTTGGTTATTATAGTATTATATAGTATGTTTGAAATATTTTCATGAATTTTCACTATAAGGGATGGAATATTTGTTTTTCACTGTAAATGTAACTAGTTAATTAATTCTTATTTAATCAAATATTTTTTTTTAGTATCTTTTAAAATTATTATCACTAACCACACAAAAATATATAATTTTATATTTTTAATTATCTCTATTTTTACATTATTTTTTTATTATTTCACACAAAAATATGTACTCTTGTATCTTTAATTATTTCATTATCAAATTAATCCATATTTTTTGTTAATTTTACTACTTCATTTTGAATTATAAACATTACATACTCTTATTAAGTATTTCACACGCACAAAGTATTAAAATTTAAATCATTTAAAACTTTCTTCATAATATAGAATAGTTCAGTCATTATTAAATTACTACAATAGAATACACGCTTAGGAACATAAAAATAACTTTAATTTAATATCTCAATCATAACTGATGTACAAAAGAAGAAATATTGATTATTACATTTATTGGTGTAACACATACTTTATATTCCAAATGTAATTTAAATTTGAAACATGTATAGTTTTCTTAGTAATATTTAAAATCATATGTAAGTGATATTATTTAAAATAAAAAACTAATGACGTCTATTCCATATTATATGTTTATCAACTCAGAAATATGACTCAGTCATATGCTAAAATGCAAAGTTTATAAAATAATATTATAATATTATGGCATTTTTATGTCTAATTTTTCACCGAATGTCAAAGTAGCAGATGGAGAGCTGTATGTTGATTGTAATCTAATATATTGCTAAATGTTTATCACTTTACATGTGATTTTATGTACATTCTATACGTCAATAAGTAAATACAATACAAATCTGCTGCTTTGACACTTGGTGAAAAATCAGGCATATAAATGCCATACTATAGATGTTACAAAGTATTGTTACAAAATATTATTAATATTGAAATGTTATATTTCCTTTATATCCCTAGATAAATATAAACAATTATATATATATCAAATTGAAACTTTTATTATAAACAAAGAAGAATAAATAACTCATTTTATCCTTATCACAAATGTAAATATTTTCCCTAGTTATAAATATATCTATCAAAACATTATAAAATTTACTTTGAAATTAAGATGTAATAATTATAATAAAAATATATGTACATTTAATAAATCTGGATCAGACAGTTCAAGGTCTTCTGTAGTGACATCCATACTTGTATCCCCACTGTTTACATCGTTCACTATCTCTATAAAGCCTGATGAGCATAGTGGACACTTGTAATCCTTTAAAATAACGAGTCAATTAATTAATACACAGAATAATTTACACGGGTAATAGAGAAACATTCCTCCGCTCGGAATATTTTGCTTATAATGCTTAAAATATAAATCGATATAACGGCTCATTAAAAATTCATCTTAAAATAGATTCATTAATTCTTTAACCAAATTTAATCCTGTCATTAGTACACTTATTATCCATGCAAATAATCCACAATTAAAAATTAAGCAATTATTAACTAAATACAGGAAATTGGAAAATTATTGGAAAAAAAACATTCTATTCAGAAATAGTACATTCGAAACGTCGGACAACCAATTAATACAGCAAAATTACGTCGAGTCAATTCTCCCAATAAGTAAGCAGATATAATAATTTTAAACTAGAAGTATGAACTCAAACGATGGGTCGAATATGTGTGCAGCTAGAAGTTAAATTTACACATGCATTTACAAGGCACAATAAAGTAACACCGAAATGACTTTGAAACGAGGACGAGGCGTTAATAACTGATAAAAATGTCACAACCTGGAACGAACGACAATGAGGGAACTTTCGTCATAAGTAAAGAAATGTCAGTTGGAGTGTGCCCGTTTTTCGTGGCCACACTTCCACCACTGTTGACTCACGTTAAATAACAATAAAGGCGAACCGTTGAAATATATACTCACAGGCAACAGAGGACTGTTTATTTCCCGACTACACTCGTGACAAAAGATTTTGGACGACATTCCGTCCACCACGGCTTCGGCCATATTTTACGTGTATTCCACTGTCGATTTGCGTATTTCCGAAATATGTCTTCACTGATCTGCCGTCGATCCAAGCCTGAAGTGTATTGCTGCTTCTAACAGTTATACCAACGTTGAAGCTATTATTACGACTGTTTCGAAAAGCATTCGCCAGATGGCACGGGTCTTTCAATCAATTCCCGAGTACACCCATCATGCGCAAGACAGTTCTTTTGTAGAAAAAGATGCCACGCTCTTCGCGGTATTTTCTTTCTCCGTCATGAACAATAATGTAACAAAAAGCAACAGTGCCCTTCATTTTATAAGAATAAACAATGTACATGTTAATTCAGCAAGACGATACATGTTTTTTTTTATTATTACAATAAATGTGTTTGTTTATTGTTCATAAAGAAGAAAGAAATTATAATGACCTAAACAAATTTAACATATTTTTATTGTGTTTATAAATACTGAAAATCGTAAAAACTGAAGCATTTTAATTTTAATGTTTTTCAAAGGAAATTCAGATTTTCCCATAATGTGGTTGTAATTTTTATTTCATGTTTGAGAAAATGAACGTAAATTATTGGATTTTAATTATATTAGGTTAAATAAGGTATATAAGGATTACTATCTAAAAAAATGAATATAAGCCTATTAAAAATATGGTATTAAAACAACACAATACAATTCTTAATCATTGTTATTAAAAACATGTATTTCTAATCTCTCTCTCTCTCTCTCTCTCTCTCTCTCTCTCTCTCTCTCTTTGTTATACTATGTTTACGGAGTGAACCGCGTTCCGGTGTACTTGTATTACAGTGCAGCCAACTGCCACGCCAATTTGCACAATGTTTGCGTGGTAAATATAAACATTGAAGTATTATTAACTTAAATTGTTAACTTTTAAATCAGTGTGCAAACAAAAGAATAAAAGAATAAAATTAATAAATAAGTAAAGATGAAATGCAGATATTATTAAAATACCGTTTAAAATTATCAATTAATTAGTAATGATTACCCTAATAGCAAAGAATATTCCAGTATATTCTAGAAGTATTTTTCAAAAATTTCCTTCAGAAATGTCCTTGTCTGATACCGAAATTCTTCTGGTATATTCTTATGGCGTATTAAAAATGATTAATCTTCCAAGAATGTGTTAGGAATATTTCTAGAGTTGGATATAAAAATGTGTTTCTAATATATTTAACATACTTTTAAAATGTGCCAAAAATTGAGATATATTAAAGTAAAATTTCACTCGTTGGCCGACTCAGAATGAATCTTAAAATATATTATAAAATAAAAGTTAATTTAACCAAAAGGCAACGTACATCAACAATTAAACAAGTTTAGAATTTTGTTAATTAATTTTTACGTATGGCAACTCTTCTGAGAAAGTTATTTTTTGGAAATTGATTTGAACTTAACATTTAAATAGTTAATAAAACCATTTCTATAAGATAGTTTTCTGAGAATAGTGTCAATACGTAAAAATGTTTATGTTTAATTAGATGTTTTTAATATTACAAACAACGTATCAAAGTAACATTTGATGTTTCTATAAAAAAGTTGTAATATTGACATGCATCAAAAATATGCAAAATTCTAGAAACAATTGTATTGCATTGTAGCATATCCTTCTAAATATTATAAATGTAAATGCTGTTCAACACATGTCATATTGGCCCTATTGAATAGTAATAGCTATTGAATTCTGACATAAATCGTCAAGTTCACACAATTCACTCAATTAATAAAGGACAGACAATTCTGCTTATATAGGTCCTTTTTTTATTGAATCAATTGTTTGAACTTAAAGAGCCAATTAATTGACATGTTCCAACTGGAACAATTGCTTAAATTAAAAAGAGATGCACTTATACGAATAGAATTGTTTGTCCTTTTTTAATTTAAGAAATTGTTCAAACTGGAAAATGCCAAAAATTCTACTTTTACACTTGGCACATTCGGAAAGTGATATTATAACATCTTGCGAGGAATTTTCTCTTTTATTTTCTAAAATGTTCTAAAAATCTTTTCCGGATACGCCGATTTATTACAATTATGACAACAAACCCCATCTAGCGGGCGAATATGTACAGAATGTTTCACTCGATTGAGAAATGGTGACTTCTCGGCGGGGCAACGCTATTCGTGATAAGTAGTCAGTTACTTGCGAATCGCTGACAAGAGTGGAGAGTTCATCTCTTTGCTTTTGTAAAAAAATTATCACGGTATAAGCCTTCTTACAGCATTTTAGTTAGTTAATATTACAAAAGAAAATTTTCACGGGTTATTTGTCAATCGACAGTGTTTAAAACCCTTTAAAATGGCAATGTCAAAGTGTTATGGTATTTTAAAATACATACTAGTGATTGTGAATCTCATTTTTTGGGTAAGTTTGTGTTTATCGTGATATTAATAAATATCAGTTACGATACCAACTTACGAATCTTTTCATGTGTGTTAAAAATTTGGTCCATAAATGTAGAATTAATAACTCCATGTTGTTTTATTAACGACAGAAAAATATTCATTTTTAAAATGTTCGCCGTTATTGCTCATTTTCGCGCTTTTTTTTAAACAACCGCCTTTGACTGTAATTTGTCATTCCTTGGATTAATTATCGCTACAAGAGCTATGATTTATTTAGATTACATATTTTGCGGGAATTACATGGGAAATTGGTCAGTTACAGTGACGTTTACACATGCGCATTTGGATGACGCGAATAAAGGGTGTTTGGTTAACTGCGAGAAACCGCGGGAAGTGCTCATATTACTATTTTTTTTTTTTCTGAAACAAGATACTGCGATTACAGTAAAGTAAATATATAATACATGATTTGTTTATTAACTTGAATAACAATGTGAGTACATTTTAATAAAAATATCGGGTAAATTATTTTTAAAACAATTTGTCAAAAGTACATTTTGAAATAGTAATGCTTATATTTTTATGAATTAACATTTAACAATGATTATTAACAATTAATCATATTGCTTTAGTTGTGATACAAGTCGATTTGGAAACAACCGTTTAAAATAATGAAAAGCATTTTAATAAAATATTATCAATTGTATTACTGAATTTCTATATAACGATTTAAACCCTTCTCAAAATAACCAATTGCTTTTATAAATATATCCATTTCATGGTATTTTATGATATTATTTTTAAAACAATTTAATACAATAAATTAAATTTATTTAACTGAAACTAAAATAAGGAAAATTAAATTCAATTGCCCTGAATATGGTCAATAATTTATTTTAAACATAAATCTATACAACTTTTTTACTTAATTTATGTATCGATTATTTAAATTTTTTTCAGTTCAGATAATTTCACTAATTTTTAATCAATAATAATTACCCCACAGATTTATCTGTTAATTAATTAAAGCTTTAACCCGTCCAATTAATTTCAATCGATAACTTAAGCGATATTCCTTTTCACACCATACTAAGTTCAATGTAATAAAATTGTATGTAGAAAACGGGGCAATTAAAATTTTTTTGCAATCGTATATAATTATAGACATGTTATGTGTTGTTATATTTATTATACATAAATGTTTTATACGCTTTTCACGCACTTTGGCATAGTTGACCGAGGCATTATATAAAGATGTGTCAGATTATTCATTTTGATAATCAACTCTGTATTCTAATAATACATCCTATTGGATAACACATCAAAGTCATTGAAAGGGAAAAAATAAGCACGTAAAATTTACACATCTACATTTTTTGACAATTTAATAGAACTGAAAATTTGAAGTGAATGAAGTTCATGATAGAACAAATTATTTAACGAAGGTTACAAATATTCCATTAAAATAATCTCCTGTTACTCATGTCCTTTTTTTTATCTTCAATTTTTGGCAATGATATTAACTATCTGGACAATTATAAACTATTTTTCCTTAAAAACATCAACAATATAAATAGTATTTGAGGAAAACAAATTTATGACCCTATAATTGTACACTTTTTTTTTTAATTTCATTCGGTTTTTATGCTCAGACCAACGAAAGTACAATAGAGGACGTATTTTGTAATGTATCTATAAAATTGCTTCACAGTTTCTGTTTCATGCAGTATGCACATTATTCAAGAGCTTAAGCGCTGTATCGATTGCATCTGAGTATCAGTTTTTCTCTCGTACAGTAACTTGGAGTAAGCATTCAGAGCAACAGCAATTTGTTTTCATGTTACTTACTTGATGACATAACGAAATGTTGCATCGTCATCTCATCTTTAACACATTACCATCACAGTGACAATGCACCCATACATCTTTGTTTAAATGTCACTATAATGAGATTTATGGTACATAAGACAAGAGGTCTTTTCTTAAGAAAAATTACAATAAATTTTAGAAAAATGGACACTTATTTGTATACATACATCTCATTTTGTTGGGAAATGTAATATAAATTAAATGCAATGGGCTTTTAAGGAAGTTTTGTTACAATGAAGTCACCATAAATTGGCAACTATTTTGTATAATATGTTTCTTCTTTTAATATCAAATTAAAATTATTGCAGTAAATATTGATTTTCAAATTTGAGCAATGCAAATGTGTTTATTGCACAACACTGTATTTCAAATTGTATTGTAATTAAGGAATAATGTTTTTTTTTTTTTGTACGGATAAATACGTTTGGTTTTGTATTTTGAATTTTACTTGAAATGTATGTCACGAAAATAAATAATATGCAGATCACGTGCAAGTGTACATCAAATTTTTATGAAGCGTTGTACAGGATATCGATGAGAAAAAAAAGACGTGTTCGGTTTGACAAAATGCATCGCCTGAATTTCAATTATATTGATTAAGGAAATGCGCGACTCAAAAAACGTGTTTAAACCTTTTTTTTTTTTAATTACAATTTAAAATAATTTCAGAACTTTAGTACAAGTTGTATATTCATAAATAATATTGTCAATTATTTAAGAGTTTTTCAAACTTATTTACACTTTTGTGTGTGAAAAAGTCTGCAAAAGTCTGAAAAGCTGTAAGAAATTGGGAATTTTTGACTCATAGATGTTTGCAGAAAATCTATTTCCACAAGGGAAGATTTTGTATACATATTAAATAACGTATATTATGTAAATATAATATATATATAAAATATTGAATAACGTGATGATACAAAGCTTGCTTTCAAAAAATCCAGAAATAAATTGTTTCCCAGCTCCTTAAAATAGATTATTAGGTTTTAAGATGAACTATTGTATCGTTCAAATTAAGATATTATATTATGTCAACAAAATATTAACACTGTTAAACAAGTCTATTAATTATAAATAATCTTTTGAAATAATTAATCTGAAAAAAAATGTATTCCACAATTTGTTAAGGATTCAAACAAAAATAATAACAATAATAATAGTATATATTTCAGTAATATTTGAAAAAGAGAAGTATTGCGCAACGTTTTAAAAATACTAAATAAAACAACAGTTTGTTTACATTTCAGTTTTCTCACCTATTCACGAACACTTCTTTGTATCTTTATTATAACCTACTTGGTCGAGAGATTCAATAAAGCTCCAAAATAATATCTTCCCACCAAACATTTGAACGTATATAAAGTAATTTGAAACATGTTAAATATTTGTAACTATTGACGTTAAATATGTTCCCCCCCCCCTCCAATTAACTGTTATTCTTTAACATGTTTACTTGAAAATTTTGATTAAATCAAACTTCAACTAGTGACATTTCACCTTGAAAACAAGAAGCAATTTTGTCGTACTTTCAATTTCACCATAACAAAAAAAACTATTTAGTTGTTTATCAGCGTCAACATTTTCTATTTATATTTTTGATTTGTGAGAAAAGAAAACTCCGCGGCATATCAATTGCTTTAATATTATTTACATTTAAATTTTGCCTTCGTTTATAAGACAGGTTTCTTTTGTTAAGTTTCAAGTCGGCGTTGAATCGAAGCATAAATTTTGTGGATTGTTTGTAAATTTTGTGACGAGCGAACGTTTGTTATGGGTATGAAAACTAGGGAGACGCCTAGCCGTTCTGTGATCGGTGATTATGCCGAAAGAGCTAAGCTTATTAGACGCAGCCGCGTGTCTGGAGGACGTGAACGAATGCGTTTAAATATAGCACCCCAGTCATACTACGAACATGCGCTACCTACGAGACCCCGGCCCACGCCACAACCAAATACTTAATGTTCAATGACTGTGACACCGTATTCACTCACACACACGACGCGCTAATCACAAAAATTCATCAATGAGGACTGTCCTTGTTTATTTTCACGCGACATGCAGCATATTGAAGAAATTGCGCATCATTAAACTCGTACGAGAAATTCTGTAATGGGAGGCATATTTCTTTTTTTTTTTTATTATTATTATTTTTTGATATTAACTTCTTACGGGAGGGTTATTGCATTTGGAGCCAATTTCAGGCGTTGCGAAATGTCGAATGAAATATTTAGTAATGGTTTTTTTTTTATATTTAGTAATGGTGAAAAACGATAGAACAACACAAGTAAACATTTATATACGTTCCATATGTGTTCAATATATGCCCCATATGTGTTCCATATCTGTTCCGTATATGTTCCATATGTGTCCCATGTATATTCTATATATGTCTCATATATGCCCCATATATATCGCATATATGCGATATATATTTTCCCATATCTAAATCCTGAAGGACTTATACTTCTCCCGTGCGGTTCAAACAGCACACACAGCCTTCCCTATATTAAAAATGACATATAATACATATTAAAGCATCCAAATGTGGAGACAATAACCGCCCAAAAACATATCCCCAAATACGTTTTTGGACGGTAATTGTCTCCGAAATTTGATGTTTCAATATGTATTAATATGTCATTTTTAATAGGGTTTTTTTAAGATATCATACTGTCAAATTAATTTTGAATGCAATTATTTATAAAGGTACAGTGTGTATACAATTTCTAGCACTTGATATTATATAATTAGGTTATCATTGCCGGTTAAATTTCCCTTTATTTCTGGTTAAAGTATCATGTAAAAAATTACTGTATCTCTGGTTTATTATTCACCGAAAGCTCTTTTTAATTATAATTGTCAATGATATTTTAATTTTTTTCCATTTATCTATCCAAATACTCTATCTCGTGAAATAAGAATTATCACTAAAGTGAACAATAATAAAATGTCTTTATAAACAGGATCTTTTAAGATAAATCGAATAAATCGTTGAGAAAGTAAGCGAGCAATCGTGAGAGCACATTGCAAAATATAAGCATTTATCATTTCTTAGGGGGCAAAATTTGCGTTCGCTGCTGGCGGAGAAGTTACGGACAAGCTTATCAAATTAAGGCTCTCGCAAGTCAGCAGATAACATTTCTGTGTGCATTGTACGTAACCGTGATTTACACGCAACTGGGTACGTTGAAAGGGAGGCGCGACCCAATCTATAATCGGCTTTTACTATAAAAAGAATATTGTATTTAGGGAGTCGCAACATGAAGAATGATATTGTAAAAACTGACAACATTGAAACGCGTCACCTTTGTTAGCTTTTAATAAAGCCCCTTGCGAGTTATTTATCAATTCTTTTCGTGTTAAAATTGTGAATCTTTGCAACTGACACTGGCACAATTTCCTTATCCGCAAAATAGCTTATATTATTGACATTTTGGCGTTAAAATATATATGTTTCCATTAAATTTATTTGTGATTTGGGGCAAAAATGACGTGCAGAGTTAATTATTATAATTATAATATTATAATGTATAAAAGTAGGTAAATGAGTTTATCTAGCAATTTTTAACTAATTTATATGTAAATTGAATCAACTAGCTAGGTTAGTTTTCATCAATAATGGCCAAACAATATATCTAACTTAAATAGAAATTTAATAGTGCAATTCATTTTTTTTCCGTGTGTGTATCTAATTTATATGTATTTAACATATATTCAATTATATATTAAATGAATGTTTGTCATTATTAAAAGAAATTACCTAAGTGTTATTATTTTTAGGCCGTCGGATTAACGGGAATAATTCTGGCAGTGTGGATGTTAACGGACCAGAGATTCCTGGTATCTCTAGCCCAAGAACAAAACAATTTTAATTCGGGACTTTATATTTTATTAGCCGGGAGTGCATTGATGTTGGTAGTCGCCTTCCTGGGTTGCTGCGGAGCATTCCGTGAATCTCAGGGAATGCTCGTTGGCTTTTTAAGTTGTCTTTTAGTTGTGATGGTAGCCCAGATCGCCGCTGCGGCTTGGCTCTATACCAATATTGATCGCTTGGAGCAATTAATGCGCGCATCTGTCGGGCATACTGTCAAGGTAATTTTTTCAATACCACTTACAAATGGGACGTTAATGTTTACGCTTCATAATACATTACGCTGAGGAAAATGTGACTGAAAATATTACCAATTTTAACTTTGTTTTGGTCACAATAATTTGGTCATTTGGGTACTTTAATTCGATCAATATTTTCGATTAAATATTACCGTTTTGACAAGCAATGGCATCAGTTTTAACTGTTACGTTTATGCTTAAAAAGAGAAATTTTTCCTGTTAAAAAACAGTAATTTTTAGTTGAAAAACTGATACGTATCTCGAGTCAAAGTTAAAAACAGTATTATTATCCGTCATATTTTTCTTAATGTATAATTAATCTAATTATACATATAAACAGTAGAAGAAAATAAATACCTTGTATCTTTTCTGTAATACGTGTATGGAAATTGCCCTATTTCTGTCCTGGTTAGAAGACGGAAACTGGCTGATTGTAGTGGAAACTTTCCGCCCTAGGGTGGAAAACGACTAGTTTCCGTCCGTGTATAAAATCAGCTGATTTCCCTTTTCTAAACGGAATGGTAACAAGGCGCCCTTTTGTTACACTTGTTACAAAAAGTAGTATATGCATCAAGAACGGTACCACGAGACCCTTTGTCTCCCGCAGCCAACTTCACACTCGTCTATAATCACCGTCGTTCCGTCCTCGGTGCATAATATATTATTTTTAAACAACACTTTATTATGTTATATAAAAGGTAAATATATGTATATTAAATGATAACATTTAATATTTTCTTGAATTAAATTTATGACAATATATACATTTATTTTCAGAATGAATATGGAGTTATTGGAACTCGAACTCAGATTGTGGATGCTTTTCAATCCGGATTTGAATGTTGCGGTGCAACAGGTCCGTCCGATTGGGCTAGCAGCAGATTCGCTCGCAGAGACCCCTCGATGACGTTAAGCCTTACTGTTACCTCCGAATCCAATATGCTTTATCAAATCCCAGAATCATGTTGTAAGCAGCGAGGCAGTACCATGTGTCATAAAGCTATTCGTGCTAAAGTAGCCGGGATTCCTAATCAAGCGATTCACCAAGAAGTAAACTCCATTATACATATCTACAGAAATTTTTCTTCAAACACCTTTTTTTTTAGCATTTTACTAAATTAACAACCAAAAGAGTACGATATGCCCTGAATCTTCCTATCAATTAGTAAAATTTGTAATGAAATTGTAAAATTTGAAATGATTTTACATCATTTGTGTTATATGATGTTATAATTTTTGTTCCAATTTTTTCCAAGTCTCTAAACTCATTCCTTATTTTAATAAGACAATGTAAAATAATGTACGAAAGTAAAACTAAGTTTGTTAATTATTCGGAATTCTCTGTTTCAGGGTTGTACGGACAAACTGATAGAATCTTTGAAAAATCAAAGCACCATTTTCTTGGGAGTTGCCATTGGCGTTGGTTTATTAGAATTTCTCGGTGTGATATTCTCGCTGATAATGTGCTGCACGATCGGCTCTTCCGACAGATATAAAGCATAAACAGTGAGCTGGTTGCATTTATATCGCCCCACTTTGTACAACTTCTAGGTTGTAGAACCATAACAGATGAGAACTTTTGAGCGACCTCTAACCGCAAGTGGTATTTGTATCAAGAGATGCGAAAACTGCACAATTATCGCTTGCCTTTGTTTGTCGTCGTGGCGCAGTCAGGGAGGCACATACCAAAAACAATATGGAAAAATTATAATGGAAAAGTAAAATGACACAAATATATATATATACATATATATACATATATATACACATATATATGTAGAAAGAGAGCGGGATTTATACAATGAATGTAAGCCTCTTCAATGGAGGTAGTACAGTCTCGAACTGATTGATCCTAAACATGAAAGTAGGAATCAATGCGTCGAGAAGTAATTTCAGCGAACGAAATTGACTATATACGGGTTTATATATGAATGTTTATAATAAGTGGTATTGTATGATATTTATATTATAACTATGTAACGCGTATAATACCTTAGTGTCGATTAAGATCTTATTTCTCGTTTATTTAACGATCATTGTTCTCTTCTGAAATTAGACGTGACACTTCTAATTGATTTAGAAGGGATTTGAAAAATTTATAGATCCTTCTAAAAGAACGTATATATATTTATATTCTTGTAATAACGTATGAATATTTACAAGAAATGTAAATTATTGCAACTATGGTCATTGTAAAAGGTATTTTTTATGAATAAGATTAGAAGAAAATTTATATATAATAAATCAGTCTGAGTAAAATATATGATCTAGTCGGATTTGTGGAATCGACATCGTCAATTTTAACAATGTTTTAGCTCTTCAAAGTCGATTTTTTTTTAAATACAAGACTGATTGAAGTTAAATTCATCGAGTCATTAAATTTCCGACTAACACTTCCAACTTTATTTTTATTTTATTATATTTATTTTTATTATCATTTATCATAATATACAATTTATTTATATGATTATATATTAATAGATATTTTGTTTAAATAACTTTATTGTATATTATATAACTTAATATATATGTGTATAATTTATATAAAAATAATTACTTTTATATGTAATTTTTGTTTGTTTGAAAGAAGTAGTGTTAAATATACAAAGAAACAAAGCAATCAAAAACGTACAATCAAAACATTATTGTAACAGTGTCAATAAGTATGATATTAATTTGCTAAATTTTTTATATTTTAGAGAATTCCTTTTTCATATTTTTAAATAATACGATTAAGCCGTAGACAAACGAATATCTCATATCAATCTTATCGTTTAAGTTTCAAGTTTTTATTCACAAAATGGGAATGAAAACATTAGTGAAACTGTTCAATTATAAATTAAGGTTTATTTAATTATTATATAATATGAATTAAATATATGGTATTAATTGATATTTATCTCAATCAAATATTGATCTCGAATTTTAAAATAAACAATGATATACTCTAATACATCGATTAAATGGGCATTTAAAGTATAAAAATATTTTACTATACACTGCACAACAAGGTAAAAGTATTGTATTTTTTTTACCATTACTGATATTAGAAAAGGTTGTCAAACTTACAAATGTTTGGTATATAAATTTTCTTTATTTAAAGTAATAATAGTGAAATTTAAACCGGATTTTAAAAGCGTCTTTAATTTTTATTTTTGTTTTTGCATGTATATCTGCCGAAGATCTTACTGAGCCAATGTTCTTCCTAGTAATTAGGATACATTTCTTGTTTTATTAAAAACTGTGACAATCAAATAACAATTTAAAAGACTCAATGTCGGATAGAATACTCAATGGAGTTGTTAAAAATATTAAATAATAAATGTACTTATTATTAAAACATTTAATATAGAATAGTGCTATATTTTTTTCTTCATACTTAATGACTCGATTATTTACGATTTTGAAGAGTTTCCGATTTTTTAGATTGTTTGATTCGCCGTATTGGAAGTCACCGTCAAAGTTAGTGCTTCTTTTTTATGATAATAACAAATCTTTTTAGTAATTTTACGCAAATGCCTTTATACAAAATGTTTGGATACAAAAATTTCTAAGATATATTTAAAAGTGAAGTTTTGTGCACAAAATTTATTAGTAAATTAAATAAATCGACTGAAAGTTATTACATATATTGAATAACTTTGTGAGATTTAATCTCAATAATGCTGAACAATTCTAATTACCAAAGATCAATGCCTCCCCCTTCGACGTACAACAATTTGGTACTCCTTTATTATAGGCTTTACAAAATGTTTTTATCCAGTATTATGTATTAGTAAAAATCATATTACAACTTTGTTATATGAACATAATTTTATATATTACAGTGTACTGCGCTATTATATATATATAAAGTTTCCATTTTCGTTTAATTCAACTGAAGCATTATTATATGAATCTATTATACATTATCTAGTCGAATTAAAATGAACCGATTAAATAATATTTATGAAGAATTATTTCAATTGTATAAAAAACGTCATAAATACAACAAAGTTCGCTATACAGCAAAAAGTGTGTAATTATTTATTGTTAAATTAGCCAGTAATAAATTTTATGATTATGTACGTAGGTCAGTTATGTCAATGTCAAACAATTTTTTTTATACATACGTAGAAGAAGGGGGTCGTAATTGTCCAACAAAATTTATGTTAAAAAAGCGCAGTAAATATATTTATCAAATATATATATATATATACATATATATATAGATTAATTATTATTATTTATTGAATTGTAAAGTCCATATTGGTTATACTGCCTCGTATAATAAAGAAATATATAGCTAAATGTATTAATTAGCTAAAAAGTATATTAATATGGACCTAAAAGAATAAACAAAATTTTTGTGATTGAGAAATATACATCCAAATGTAACACCGCAATTGTGTACCTCTTTGCATAGTCATTAAGGTACGTGACATTCGAGATATTCGTGTAACAATTTTTGATGCTTTATTATCATTTGTGTTGTCAAATACTTTTGTATTTTTTATACTCTACATTACATTTATTGCAAAATAACAAATTGTGAAACATTTTGCAAAAGACAAATCTATATCACTATTTTCTTACGATTTTTAAGAATGAAATAATATAAAATTATTACAATAACTTTTGGAATTGTATGACTGAAAAACAAAAACTGTTCAATGTGACAATTAAGGGTAATATGTAAAGTGATATAGACAGTGCATTAACACGGAAACGACTGAGCTTTTTTCTGACAGAAATAGATTTCTAATGCGAACAATATGTTGGAAAAAGGTAGCCGTGGTACAAAAATGTAACATCTGTTTTCGTGTTAACAGAAAGTTTCAGCGTTTTTAACGTTTGGTACAATTTGTCTTGATTTATATAATATTTCTAATGCAACAAATTGCTTTATCTAAATCACTCATGTAATTATGTCCCACTTCATTACAGATTTAAGAAAATCATCTTTCTAATGTATTAATTAATTTCTGCTTCAATTTTTTTTCAAATACTTGGCACCTTTAAAAGAAACTAAATTTTACAAGCTTGTGTGACTGGAAAAATATTTATGACACTGGTAAGAAAACAATTTTTTACCAGTTTATTATTAATTTTAACTCATTAATTTTGTATTAATTAAGAATTAAAAGCAATATTTTAAATGTAATTTAAAACCTTGAAATATCTATTTTTTCAACTTAATTATTATTAATTATTATTATTAATTAAATATTAATTATTAACACATTATTACAGTTTCAACTGCATTATATATATATATATATATATATATATATATATATATATATACATATA
>JABFPN010000627.1:0-41438 GCA_022817305.1 Leptoteleia sp. ZL-2020
GTCCTCCCCCGCCCCCGCCCCCACCCCCCCGCCGGAGGCAGCGCACACGCCGCCCCACCCCGGCGTTTTGTTGTGCTGCGCTACGACTACGGCTTCGCGACGCTCCCCCCAACCCTATTTCCCCGGCGCGCTCACGCACCAGCTTCCCACCGCGACCTCTCTTCATTCGCTCCATCCGCGAGAAACATCCGATGGTCGATCCGTCCCCCCCCCCCGTCCATTTAATGCCAGGACAACTGATAAACCCACCCGGTTATTTGACAATTTCCCCCCGGTCCTTCTTCTTGGGGTAGGTCAAGGGGATAGGCGCGAGGGATGAATACATGGAAACCAAGACACGAGTAGGTCGTAGGTGGGATTCGAAATCGGAGATTTCGGCCCCTCTTCAGGCGTTCGGAAACATTCGGCTCCTGTGCTTAAAGTGTAGCCCCTGCTTTGGGGAGGCGGTATAATGTACCGGTTGATTGTAGGTTGGGGTTGGGGGAAGCTTTGAATGGACACCGAAATGATCTTCGTGGAACCCCGGGGACGATCCTGATCTTATTTCAAGTGAAAGCTCGGCGGATGTTTGCTCGATAAGAAAAGTGGAATTTCGTAGAAATTGAGAAGGGTTTTCGAGGACGAGGAGTTTGGTCCGGGTAAGCGGGATTCGGGTGGTCGATATAAGGTGAACGGTTCATCCAGTGCAGTCAGTACTCGCTGGGGATCATCAGATAAGATATTATCTTCCCGAAGGTTAGGGTTTCGCATAATTGCGTCATTATTAAATACGGTACTCGAGCTGGTTCTGGAGGGGGAACTCCAAAGTTGCTTCGCTTTTCGGGACGATAAATTAGGGAGATGTTAGGCGGATAAGAGCTTGAGAAACTTTCAGCGGCGAAGGTCGATTCGCGGATAAAAGTGCTAGGTGAATTTGAAAGGAAGTAAGGGTGGGAGGGCCTTCGGATTTTCATTCGCATTGGAAACATTAGCCATTAAATTGAGAAGGTTTCAAATGTCGCGCGTGTGTCTCGGTTTATCGGTTTTTTTTCATCTGAACGGTACCAACGACTGAAATTATAGACGCCATAAATGTTCCGCGGAATGGGACGAAATGTGAGAAACGAGACTCAAACTTGGTGGGAATTACGGAAGCGCTAGATGGCGCCACTTATCATTGTCAAGATACTACTAAATTGTTTCCCCGGCTAATGTTGTTTAGGAAACTGAACCGAGAGTAAAATATGAGGAAAAAAATACTCTACTATTCACGAAAAGCAATCATACAAGTTTATGAAACTATCGTTATCGTCTAACCATTGAAAACCCTAACTCCAGTCACCTTAACGTAATTACTACTTACTATAACCGCTGAAACCCTAACCAAATCAACTTCAGTAATACCAACTACGGCTATTTTCCCCCAGTGCAGGACATTTCCGTTCCATTTCCGGTCCATTCGAGGAACAAATGGGTTTTGCCAATTCTTCCTACCGCAGCTCGGTCCTCGTCGGTGAAATGAAATCTTAATTTGCTCCCTCCCCAGCAATTTAATTGCAACCCCGCGAAAGGCGATCCGTCATCGCTCGCCCAAAAAAGGAAAGAGCGGGGGGGGGGGGAGGAACAGGACCGAGTTGGTAAATTCTTAAGTGACTCGCGCGTAAACTTTGGCGCTTTGATAAAGAGGATATCACCGGGGGGAAGACCGACGATGACCCAATTCCGCGGCGAACATCACGGATAATGCATATAGATAGGCGGCGCTGAAAGGATATGGAAAATTCAAAGGCAGCGACGCGGCGATAATTTATTTAGAATGACCGCAAAAATGCGGCGCAAACGAGCCCGCCCCATAAAGACGACGCTTTATGAGACTCCAAGATCCAAGGCCGGTTTGGGGATAAGGCGCGGACATTTTGCGTCAGACGGCGGCCATTTTCTCGAACCCCCCCTTCCACTCCCCCCCGATTAATCGGACGTCGAGTTTTTTCCGGAAACAAGGCGGTTAATTAACCTACTTGGGAAACGAACCTCCGGACCCTGATCGATACCATTTGCGCGCGTCATTGTAAAGGAATTCGATCAAGTGTCTCGCAAGATGAAATGGTATTGCTCTGGGTAAATAGTTGGGGAGTGATAGGGGTGGGGGGGGGGCAAATTATACCGGCGTGACAGCGAATTGGTAATGTACGGCCGCGACTAATAATGAGCCGTGAGATTTTCGGGACTCGGCTTATTAAAAATGAAACCCGCTCGCCTTTCAACCGACATGTTCGCAAACAAATTATAACCCCTTTGAATTCCCTTTCATCTTGCCGCACCGATGAACGGTCGCGAATAAAGTTAATCGAACAAACAAAATGGCTCGACGGAATTCAGGCTTGCACCGTAATGCATCAAAGAGACTGCGGAACAAAACATTTCCAATGTATATATTGAATTGGCATGTAAACAAACCTTATGGCGAAATAAATTTAAATGACCTTCGCCGTGTTTACAAATGGTGTTTTGTTTATTATTTTACGTTTTTCACGCGTTCATTATTTGGTTCCATGATTTAACTTGTATCGGATGTAAGTCTATATATAGCACGAAAGTAACATACCCATGTAAAATATATGTAAATGTACCATATATGTGGCTCATCTCCATACATTTTACATATATGAACATATATGTGTAATATACCGGGCAGTTATTATGGAATCACAGAGACATATATGTTTCATATATGTGGCTTATCTCCATACACTTTACATATATGAACATGTATGTGTAATATACAAGATAGTATATATGGAACATATAGAGCATATATGTTTCATATATATAGTCATATATGAAACATATGTGGCTTATTTCCATACATTTTACTTATATGGACATTTATATGTAATATACAGTATGGAACCACACAAATATGTAAGTTTCATATGTCATCATATATATCCCATATATATAACTCATCATCATACATTTTACATACATAGAAATGTATATGTAATATATAAGCCAATATAAATTGAACCACAGAGACATATATGTTATATATACAGTCATATATGTCCCATATTATTTTCTTACGTGTGTACATATGGGACAAATTTTGAAAATGTTAGACAGCGAAAAGTATAACTTTTGTATATTATATTTAAATAATATTATTATACTTCGTTATCTTAATTAATACCTACTTTGAACCAAACTAACGTCCATCTTAATTATTAATATACTTTGTTCAATCATTAACGTAACTTTTGTAAACAATGAGCATTTTACAATTAAAATTCAAACGCTAGGGCAGTGTTAATCTTTATGTGTCGCCGCGGGTGCACGAACAATTTTTCGATCCATTTAAAACACATTGCAGTTCGGCGACAATCGATGTTTCAAATGAATCGACAAATTCTCCTCGCGCTATTACAGTTTGTCGCTGTTGTAGAAACGTCACCAGGTAAATAACAGAATTCCAATGACACATCCGAATGAGTTACTAGAATTTACTTTTTTGATAATTTATGTGCGAAAATCACAAGAATTTATTCGCAACCTACAATGTAGAACTTAAAATTGGAGAAAAAAAATTGAATTATAATATTCAAGATCAAATTATAAATAAATATATATGCCACATTATTATTGTCGCATTATTGCTGTTACTTCATTACTGTCGTCGAATTACTGTTAAGTTATTACCGTAGTTTTAGTTCTGTCACCTTATTACTGTCAAATTATTGCTGTCACTTCATTACCGTAGTTTTATTACTGTCACTTTATTTCTATAGTCTTATTACTGTCACTTTATTACCGTGGTATTAGTACTGTCACTTTATTACTATCGTCTAATTACTGTTTCTTTATTATCATAGTTTTACAACTGTCACTTTAGTTCTGACACATTATTACTGTTACATTATTGCTGTCAATTCATTACCGTAGTCTTATTACTGTCACTTTATTTCCATAGTCTTATTACTGTCATTTTATTACCGTGGTATTAGTACTGTCACTTTATTACTATCGTCTAATTACTGTTTCTTTATTATCATAGTTTTACAACTGTCACTTTAGTTCTGACACCTTATTACTGTCACATTATTGCTGTCACTTTATTACCGTAGTCTTATTACTGTCACTTTATTACCATAGACTTATTACTATCGCCTGATTATTGCCATTTTATTACCGTAGTCTTATTACTGTCACCTTATTACTGTTACATTATTGCTATCACATTATTACTGTCGTCTAATAACTATTACTTTATTACCGCAGTTATACTACTGTTACCTTAGTTCTCTCACCTTATTGCTGCCAAACGCTACCAAACCATCCACTCACAAACAAATACAAAGCAATGATTCCGGCAAATTACTTCTTTTTCGACTCAAAAGCGAAATACACTTTTTTGTCGATAAACAGCGCAGGCGCGTTTAACAATTAATCAATTTTGCTTTTATTTCTTTTTTTCTATTCCTTTTTGTGAAGGGGCATGGCGGGCACATAATACGCGCGACTACACGAGTCGCTTTACCCCTGATTAGACGCATTCAGTTCCGCGCGACGGCTTCAATAATTCGTGCAATTTCATAAAGTTGCTAATTGACCCCGGGGCGATGGAAATTCGTCCGTAAAAACCAAAGCAGTTCGAATCGCTATAACGAGCGGAAACGCGACAAATGACTCGCAAATGAACCAATTTTCGCGCGCAAATAATGGCCGGTCGCGCTAGCGGCACAATGAGTCAAGGTGCGCGAAAAAAGTGTGTGGGGGAAAAAGCGAAAAAAGGACGGAGCGAACGGAATTAACGCGTTGAAAAGAGACGGCTTATCGTAGCCGCGAAGAAACGCAACTCCCGGCGTCTAATGAGAAACGGATAACAAGATCCGTTGTTGAGGCGACCACCGGGGTAATATATAACCGGAGGATGACGTTGCAGCGGTGACAGCTGATTATATTCCAAGGCTCGGGATGCGTCGTGCATTACTTAGCGGTCGACTCGGCTTTTGATGCCATTATACATTCTAACAAGTTAGCGGTGTGACAATTCGTTACTCCAGTCCCTCCCCCGCCCCCCTTACAACTCAACCAAATCAATACCAGTTTAATAGGAAAGTGGAACCAGAGTGGAAATTCGGAGAACATGATTAAACCTAAAAAAACTAATTAAACGCTGATGCAACAAGGATAAATTATCACATTGGGGGAATTATTGGAGAAAATGGAGACCCTTTGATGAAAAGAAACGGATATACGTAGTATATATATGTATCCTGCGTGGACTTCTTCGGGCTTCAGTACGTTTTCTAACTTTCAAGTGCACGAGGCTCTTTGCCATGCATAATAAGTAATAGATATATATAATTTATGCATAAATAATTGTTTTTTCATCCACTATTCACGCGTGATGTGCATTCATATATAGCTGTCCATATATAGCCATAGATTCTAGCGAAAGTCTTGGTAATGTGCTATACTATCCTATTTATATAACTTAAGTACTATTGTCAAGAGTTCACCCTTCCGCAAGACATTTCTACTTGAAATAAGAAACAAAAATAAATGGGGGGAAAAAAATATTGAATTGAAATGATTTGAACGTTCCGCGTGACGGTTTTCGGCATTCAAGGGTCGCCGCTAAGGTAAAGGAAATAATGTTATCGTCCCTCGCCGTCGTGCTCAAACGATGGAGCTTCGCGATGACAAGCACCTTTTGTCCCCATTTATTCTTAATGTGTATATTTCAACCATCATCCACGGGGTCTAAATTCACGCCTGATTTCGCGCGGGATCGTCGCGAATCGTCAACGTATTATCAATGCGATAACTTTGATTCGCGACGGTACACAATATATCACGCGGGGAAGCTATCGAGTATAATGAAACTTTACGCCGTCGCGTCGCGTCGCGCGCGTTGTATGCTTCGCAAATGAATGCAAATACTTCTCCCCCGGTGTCGATATATCTTTCATATCCCGTGGAAACCCCTTTTCGGGTTCAAAGGGCCGATTCTATAGGCGATGCGAATCGCGTAAACGCGCAAAACAATCCCAGGTGGCGCGAAAGTGCACCGACACTGCTTTACCGACGGTCGGTAAAATTGGACCTTTTAATAATGTCACGCTGAGACGTGAATGGGCTTTTGATTAAAGTCACCATAAATGTTCCGTGGAATAGGACGGAATTTGAGGGATGGAACTCAAATTTCGTGGGGATTGTGAAGTGTAGATGGCGCTGCTTATTATTGTTGAGAAACTGCGAAATTAATTCCCTGGCTACTGTTGTTTAAGAAACTACACCAAGAGAAATATGATATTAATGACTATAGTTATTTAGTTATAAAGTATAACTATAGTTAGTACATATACTATAGTATACTACTACTACTATACTATATAAAGAATACTAGTATGTACCATAATGCACTATACTATAATATACTACCAGTAGTATAGTAGTGTACAAGCATACTATAGTTACTTTTCTTAAATAACAAAGCTATTAGAGTTGCTATCGGATTTCTAGTAACAGTGACTATAGTTTATAGTTCTTATAACTATATACTAAAATAGATTATACTTCATGGTGATGGTTATTGAAGCAACACGATACACACTATGCAAAAAATGCGCGAGATGATGGCGTATAGAGCTTTTTCTGTCAACATTTAAACCATATTCTCCGGTTTTAACAACTAAAGTTCCCTAGCAATCACGAAAAGTAACCGCAGAAGTTTATGAAACTATCGTTATCGTGTAAGCATTGAAAATCATAACTCCGGTCGCGTTAACGTAATTACTAATTACTAAAAGGACAGATTCAAAGGCGACTCGAATCACGTAAAACAATGCCACACTGAGAAATAAAGTCACATGGTTAATTTTCGTGATTACTAGAATTCTGATTAAATTAACCATATCATGGTTATTTTAACTAAACATTAAGTAACTAAAACTAAAAATTTATAGTATCCAGAAAAATTAGCTAAACAAATAAACATTGCTACGTGCACCGAGAATGCACCCCGGGACTGCATTACCGACGGTCGGTAAAATCGGACCATTTAATAATACGACGAACCGTGAATGGGCTTCTGCTTACGCGCGCAATTTACGGCCGCGGGAATCGCCAACCGCAGTTCTTTCACGACTCCGATATCCAAATAGTGGCAGCGAGCCAGTAAACTGTCGATAAGGGCCAGGTGGCGCGACGTTCGTCCGATCGGACTATTAATGGCAGGCACAATTGCCGCGAGAGTCCGAACGGTTGAATGAACTTCAATTTAAAGCCACCGATGGAAAATGAACAAACGGCAACACGAAAATTGCCGCCCCGTCGATTGGTGTTAGGTTTAATCGTTAATTTTCACAATCGGCGTGCACGTTGTGATGCAAAATTGCGCGCGCAATGGCGGATTTTGACGAGTCGCATTTCCATATTAATCGAACCTCGTCAAAGAATGAATCGGTATTGACGCACCGTACGAAAGCTAACGAACTTCCACTGGAATTGAATATTTTTTTTCCTTTTCGAGAAAAATCAATTTCGTCGATATTCATGAAGCTGTGGATTGCAGGAGAAATGGAGAAGGCATTCTCCCCCGTCTGTCCCTTTGCGATCGCAAGTAATTAAAGTTGAAAGAAGATAAAGGTTATTTTATAAGTTCCACTTACAGGAACCGGGGACGTTTTATTAGTTCCACTGTACGTGTAACTGGATCGACATTATTCCAGCAAGATTCGTGCATTTGAAAATCAAATTATCCCGCGGAAAAACTGCCAATGGGAAATTATACGTCGAATCCCGGCGGATGTCCGAATGTGTACATATGGTAATATTTTAATATCGACTACTAGGGAATATTGGAAATGAATTCCAATACCGCAAAATTATCCCGCCGCATAGACTAGCCGGGGTAACTTTCCGCGAACCACTTGTATCCCATTAAAATAAATCCAATTCAGATCCATTATACTGATTGTAAGAACTTGTAAAAACATCTCGAAATTCAGATTCGGGTCTTCGGGGCTCCAAAGTGGCAGCCGGCTCTGACGTATCGCTATACGACTGCAAATAAGTTGATTATCCCCAACGGAATTCAACGCGGGGAGGCTAAATAATTTCTCCAGCCAGCCTCCAAGTTGGATTGCGTCCAGATTAACTCCACGTATCTCTATTTGAACCAATACTCTAATATTAATTAGAAGATCAGCCCGAAGAAATTGCTCTCTATATTCTAATCTGATCTTGAAATTATTTAAAGCCTGACATCATTGGATTTCCCACATTAGACACCAACCATTGAGACCCCGCAAATTGCTATTCAACCTTAAATGCCAAAAGATAACTATGAAACTGAAGAATGAAACGTTTTTAATATTGTTTGTATACAAATGTAATGTTTGTAAACATTTGGAAAGTCAAATAAAGTAAACAAAAACAATAATATTGTTTATTTACTTCCAAAGGGTATAAATATGGATGTAAACACAAAACAAAAACATAATAAGCTTACATTAAATACTTGGAAAATACAAAATAGCTGTAACTCTGATTACAGCAAACTTATTCAAATTGGCAAAACAAAACTGAAATCCGAATCCCCTTATCGCGAATCCAACCTAACCTTGTCCTATCACGATTATTATCGAATCAAAAGCTTCAACGAGATCCCGTTTTTCCCTCCGGAAGCGCACCTAAAATGTAATACCCCATCCAAAGAACCACCCCATCGCTCCAACTCGCGGGTAGTTAGGCGTTCTGAAATTTAATTGCCAATCCAACGGAAACAAAAACCAACCCCCGCGTCAGCTTCTGCGTGAGAAGTTGGCGCTCGTCACGACGCCTCAATTTGTAATGCCGTTTTCCCAACGCGGAGTGCCTGGGGCAGGGGGGGCGGGGGAGTCGGCGCTGGGGCGAAATCCAGTTGGCCCAGTTCTGGTCGCAAGGTTGACAACAAACGGACGGGTCACGATGATTCCTTCCCGGAGAGATGACGTGTGCTCGCGTGTACCGGCGCTTCGATTGCAGGAGCGGCTTTGACGTAGCCGAGGTCGGGTGAGGTCGGGGCCGCGGAAGGACCGCACCCACCCCGGTTATCGACCCGCATTATATCCTTAGCGCGAGCACGAATTTCAACCCTTACGAGGGTACGCCCTCGCGCGCTTCCCACCCCGCCTCGCGACTCTCTCATTCTCTTTCCATCGAAACTCTTTCAACCAACCCCACCCACCTCGCGCCCTCCTAAACACCCGTTATATCAGGGGAAGCAGCAGGTGTAGCTTAGGTCGGGTGAATATTTAAAGCGAATAGTCCCCAACGAGACACCGCGGCGATAAAATTAGAAAAGCCCTACCGCACTGGGTCAAACCGTCGAGGCCGAAGGGGATCGTCGTTGGTGTAGTCAGACTGGTCCTAAATTCACCGTGATCTGGCCAACTGAAGGCGGCAGATGTCGCAAAAATTGCAAGGAATAGCAATGGAGGATGGAAAGGTTGGATCGCGCAACGGCCAAGGGTGGTATCTACAATGGGGGATAAGAATAAAGTCCAAAATAGTGGTTTTTTAATTACCCTAATAGAAATACTTCTACGGATATTATTGGAAAATATGAAAAAAAACCCTGTCATTTAGTAACTAAATTGTCTTAAAATAGAGAATTCCCCATAAAGGAGAATTTAATTATAAAATATTTGGATGCAATAATCATCTGAGTATAGGTTAGGTATGATGAACCATTAACATGTATGTTCAAAGAGGAAAACAATGATATCAATCAAATAGTGAACCAAGAGACCATCCACCTTAGTTTCGTTAGTTTTGTTAGTTTTGTCCATCCACCTTATGTTTTCAGTCACCAATGATGTCTGAGAGAAATTAACTTTTTCCTCGACACGAATTTCATTAGTCCAACTCAAGACCCTGGAAGTATCCCCGTAAAAGAGTTTGCGTTTTGCTTAAATCTTCGAAGAATGGAAGCTAACTTCAGTATTTATCTAGATGCCTCTGCAGCTAACTTTTGTTTCCACCCATAGGTTTCATTTCCGATTCGTCCACAACTAGTTACTCAACGAATGCAAACCAGTGACCATTGGGGAATTCCAAATTTACAATCGATTACCCCATACAAACTGTGAGATCCATCAACGCACAAGACTAAAGCGATACTCGCAACATTGTTGACATTCCTTATTCGATTCGCAGTCCATTCCAATTATCCGCATACCGCACCGGCTAATCTCCACCGATGGGTCATCGTCTTTTTGAACGTTTATCAACCAGTCAAACCCTACTCCAACGTTTTTCGTCATTGGCACATTTCATTCTAGTTCGGTTCTCGATTTGTTGCCGCTCGAGTAGCGTCAGACTGGGCGGCGCAAAACGCCAATGTTTACACCGGTGAGAGAGATAGGTAGAGCCTGTTACAGTGGCGACCCCAAACGTGCCACAAAGAAATCACTGGCACGGTTTACCCAGAGACCGAAAGAGCACTGTTCCGAGAACATTCACCGTCTACGGTCGCAACGAATTCAATTCCACGAATTGACCGAGAATTTGTAGTGGCGCCACCGTCGGGGGAGGACCGCCGACTCAAAAACATAACCTCGATAACGGAATAAAAGTAAATAATTATTAACTTTACTCATTTATTTAATGATTTCTTCTCCTTTACAGTAATAATTAATAAAATCCAAGTTAATTTAGAAATATTTATATTATATTGTACACATGTTAATTAATTTTCACTTTCCTGGCAACGGCAATGTTAAAAGCATGGAATTCCGCGATCGACGCGGACGCCACCTACAATGTTCTCGTAAATTTGGGAACGCATAAAGATTAACGTCGGAATGGGTCGATATAAAGTGAAGCCTTGTAGTAATTCTTGATTTCCAACGACAGGTGTCGCTCGGCCACTATTATGTATCGTGCGACGAACTTTTAACGACCGTCCTAACCTCAAAGTGTCAACGACCACCGAAGCCCGCCGTGACAAATTAATTTCGATGACAGTCACGTGATCCAATTATTCCGTAAATCACGCCCCCATCGCGGACAGAACGAGAAAACATTTTATTCAATTACACCGCTGCTTAAAACCATTTTCAAAGTAAACCATCGCGCGCGCGCAACGTTCTTGCAATTTCGCTCCCTCGATATTTTCCAGTCAGTCACTGTCACGGAAATTTAACGCTCGGACATGGGCAAAGGCCGCAAAAAGTTTTACCCGCAGACATGCAAACATCGCTGTCGCATCACTCTTTAACGGTTTTAATTAACATTGCACAAACGTACAAGATTTCTACAAAAATAGTCATTAAATCTCAGACTCATTTTGAACCGCGGAAAACGTGCGTTATGTGATGCGCGGATGTTTTTGGCACGGATTACTTATGTGTTAAAATATACTGATGTAAAGTAAAAAAAAATATCCCACAAATAAATATATATGGAATGATTTTTGTTCCTATATAGGTTATAATAACCTCTAAATGCGAAAATTTTCCAGAAGAGTATTTGTAATATACGATAGGAATAGTAGAACTGACGTCCATTTTATATTTTGAAGCTTAAAACTTTTTTGAAATTTAAAAACAACCAATATGTCACCTATTTCTTGAATTTTCACATTTTCAAATTTCCCGCCAAGAAATTAACTCTGAATTATTAATTTGTATTGATAAATAAATAAATTGGCACAAATGATTATGGTATTCGGGTAAATTCAGTCGAACGTCAGCGTCGTTAACTCCGTGGCCACGCCCGTTGGCTAAAAATAGACTCCTTAAAGTCTGTCACGTTTCGCGCGGGAAATTTGAATTTCTTGGCATGTAGATTAATTATTTCCGGAGAATTAACTGTCGCAACGGTTAATGAATCCGCGAGGCGACGTGAGGGGGGTAGTGGTGAGGGGTCGGGGGGGGGGGGACTGAAAACACGCTGGCGCCTTCTTTTTTATTTCGCGCGTTAAATGAAGAAAAATGTCCGAATATCTGATAACGCGCATTAAATGTTTTCTAATTAACTTGTACCCGTCGTGGCTTAATTACGACTAGCGCCAAGTTATTTCACCTGGGAATGGTTCTTGTTCTTCCATTGCCAGTAATTTAGCTGCGTGAAATTGACGACCCAAATTTGGAAAAATCTAACAAATTTTTGAGTTCTGGACGGAATTATAATAGTTCCAATTAATCTCCAGATAGACACTGGAGACTAATGGGTTTTAGAAAGAAAGAAATTTAAAGAAATTATAAATAATACATTATTGAAAATAAGTTTTTAATATGAAATAATTTAGTAATTAACTATCATTAGGTGTCTTGTATATTTCTGTTTCTGGCAGAATAACATAAATCTGAAAATTTCCGTCTAAAATTTCAAATTTGTAACATTCATAAAAGTAGAGAATATTTTTGATAGATTAGAAAAATATTCTGAATATACCAAGGAAATATTCTAATGTTCCAGCTCCAGGAATAGTTCTGGTGTATTCTTGGGTGTTTTTTTAATATTCCAGGAATCTACCATGAATATTTCTGGAGTCAGATATAGAAATATTTTTGACATATATTTTTGGAATATTCTGGAATATTTATTATATTATTAGCAGTGCTTCTTAAAATAATTCAAAAAAAATATTAAAATTCCAAGATCATCAACAAGTAAATTATCATAATTAGTAAACAGCCACAACGAGTACTCTTTTTATATAGTTTTATTTCGTTTTAACAAATAAAATTGTATATTTCTAACAAACATTTAATGTTAAACGGTATTGTTTCGATATAAACTTGGGAAACTTGTGTACTCGAGCATAACTAAGTGGTGTTTGCGGGAAGCGAAGCACCTTGTTATATGCAATCGTTTACGCACGGAAGTAGTATCACCGCGTCTTATGTCTACTTACCACTAAATCTCAGGGGCATGCAAATGTGTGATTAAGCGTGGCGATTTTTAATTCCTTACGTAAACCTGCTTTTCGCTGGCACTTTCAGCGACTGCTTCGTTCCAAACTTCGTTTGGAATTTCATAAAAGTTTATAAACAATTTCGGGGTTTACGACAAGCCGAAGGAGAAATTTTTTAATCTTTTTTTTTTAAAAAAAAGTTTGCCGCGTAGTTTTGTGGATTCGCGACGAAAGTTACGAGATTTTGGACCTCGGACTGGAAACAAAGTTTTCGATTTAAATTATATTGAAAGCCCGTAGATTTCAGCAAAGCAAATTTGATACAAACACCGGCCAAATCGAGTTTTAATTCTAAAACTTGCAAAATTTTGTTCCACTGTTTGCTTTGAGGGAATTCAAATGATTCCCTGGTAGACGCACGAAAATAACGTAAATATATTATGTATTATAATCATATTAGAAGAAATGGAAACGTTCGGCCAGATTGCTGCCAACTGTTCGCCAAACTTGCGTGAAAATATTATGAATATTTGCTGGAATTTCGCCGGATGTTTTTCAAACTCTTATCAAAGTATTGTTATAGCTTGCCATCCATTTTCCTATATTTCAAGCAGGGTGTTGTCTTATATTTTGCCATAGTTTTGCCGTAGGTTTGCCAAGTTATTGTAAAAATACTATCAGAATTCCTCAGAGTTCCTTCAAGTGTTTGCCAAATTCGCGTCAAATTATTATCCGAGTTTAGAAAAACTTCTGCCAGGGGTTTGCCATACCTTTACCAAAGGTTTGCCGAACTTAAGCCAAAATGTAACTAGAATTTGCCCAAATTTCCTCCAGAAATTGATCAAGTTGGTACCAAACTATTGCCAAAGTTTGCCATACTATTGCCAATGGTTTGCCAAACCCGTGCCAAAGTACTACCAAAATTTGTCGGAATTCCTTCAAGTGTTTGCCAAACTCGCGTTAAATTATTATCCGAGTTTATAAAAACTTCTACCAGTGGGTTGCCATACCTTTACCAAAGGTTAGCCGAACTTAAACCAAAATGTAACCAGAATTTGCCAAAATATCCTCCAGAAATTGATCAAGTTAGTACCTAACTATTTCCAAATTTTGCCATACTATTGCCAATGATTTGCCATACTATTGCCAATGATTTGCCATACTATTGCCAAAGTAATACCAAAATTTATCAGGGTTTCTTCATTTACTAACATTGTACAAAACTATGTTCAAAGTTTGGTATACTGTTACCAAAGGTTTATCAAACTTATGTCAAAATGCTACCAAAATTAACGGGATTTCCCCAGGTGTTTGCCAAATTCCTTTCAAACTATCGTCAAAGTCTGCCACAAATCATTGAAATACACTGGAAGTCTCTTTGCGGAGCAACCCCAAAGTATAAATCCGTTTCCCAACACTTATATCCCCTACATACGATAAACGCAACTCCCCCTCTAAGCTATAACAGCACTGAGAAGCATAATGAAAATATTATTGCGGTTAAGTATACCAAATGTAATGACTCGGTAATATGGGTATAACAAGGACACCGGAAAAATAACTTAGATTCATTGAAAAATAAGTTAAACCTCAATAGATATCATCTAAAATAATTACTGATTAAAATTATTCGATCAGTTTAGCAAACATTCAAGCATCAATCAATGTTACGTCAAACGTAGCCCAAATGTATTGTATGTAAACAAAGTTTATTTATATTTTTATTTTGTTACTGTATTTACTTTACTGTTCTTATTTATGTTATTGTTTTCCTTTATTGTTTACAATTTCTTACTCTTTTTGGTTTGTTATTGTTTACAATTACCTATTCTTTTTATTTTGTCATTGTTTTCATCTTATTATTGTTTACATTTCGTTCCTGTTTACCTTACACTAATTTGACCTTTGTTGCCTTATTTACAAACATCTTTTATTTACAATTCGTACACGAAAAACGTCTTTTATTCTTCAATTCCATCGTCCGATTAAAGAAACAAAGCAAGTATCCTTCAAAAGACTTAGCTGCATTCAACGTGTGTACGAATGATCAAAGCGGCATTAAGTGCGGTATCAAGTAGACAATATAAAACGAAAGAATTAAGAGGGAAAAGTAAAAAAAAAAGAAAAAAGAGAGAGAGAGAAAAAGTGACGACAACCAGCCGAATGTCTCACCTTCCTTGCCGAACTTGCGCTTCTTCTTGCTGCCGCTTCCGTCCCCGGAGGAACTCTTGGCCGGGTCCTTGTCGCGGTTCTTCCAACGGTTGAGCATGTTTCGCAGGAGGTTTAGGGCTTCCACCACGTAAACATCACCGGCGGGTTCACTTGCGCAGCGACGCCGGGGCGCGTGGCCTGGCGCGTGGCTCGCGCGTGGCGCCACGCCTGCTACGGACCGCCTCGACCATTTTCTGTCCAAGGAACCCGCTGGTAGGACCAAAGTCACGATGCCAGAGCGTCATTTTATGGCTTATCCGGGCGCATTGTATCTTTCGGGACATACCATTTGTAACATAATTCTCGTGTTGCGAAATTTTTTTGTTTTTTAACCACAAGTTTGGGTCTTTTTAAGTTGAATTTCTGTTTTTACAGTGTTGCAATTCAATGTATAAATGAAGAGATAAATAAATAAATAAACAAAAAAGTAAACAAATATGTAACGAGATATAGAAGTAAACAAATATAAAAGTAAACAAAAAAGTGAACAAATAAATAAAAGATAAATAAATAAAACAGTACACAAATAAATAAACAAACAAATAAACAAATAAGTGGGATGGGACAATTGTTCGAAAAACAATTGTTTAAATGAACAATTCTTCGAAAAACAATTGTTTGCAAACATTGTTCGAAAATAATTCTTCGAAACAAAATTGTTTGAATAAACAGTTTTTTCAAGGCATAAGTGTGTATATAAATTCTTTTGAAATTAACATTTTTAATTATTTAATAAATTATTTAATGTTAAGTTAGCTGCGTGTTAGTTGCGTTAGTTCCGTTAGTTTCGTTAGTTTCGCTAGTTTGATTAGGTTCGTTAGTTTTACTTTTCTTTTTCCATGTTTATTGTATATCATATATTTCGATACTCATATAATAATTTTCATTTATATCTACTGTAAATTTTTTACTTTTAGTTTATCCAAACAATTATTTTCGAACAATTGTTTTTGAACAATTGACCAGCTCCCCAAATAAATATATCTTACTTCGACCGTTATTAAACACAAACAAAAATAGGGCTGCTAAATAGTTTGATTTTGACGGTGAATATTATTATTTACTTTTTACATTAATATTTACAATAATAAACAAAAATCGAATCTAAAATGTCTAACGGTTGTTTATTTATATAAAATTACTTTTTTTATCATAATCTGCCCACATAAAATTGTATGCAACAGAAGAATAAAGCGTGATCAAAATAAAAAATGTAAACAAACAATATTTTTGTTCTATTTCCATGACCTTTACCAAATATTTACAAACATTGTTTGTTTACACTTCTCATTTTAAGAGCACTTTATTCCTCCGATACGTACGCCTCATTTTCATTATCAATTCAAGAAACTGAAACAAGTTTTTTCTTTTATGGCAACTCGATAAAACATTGTTAAATATCGAGTTTCCATAAGATGGCCTAAGAATGAGATTCGAGGGCAATTTCATACCCCCAAAATAAAGCACTGCGGATGACAATTTTTCAATTTTAATCCACCGTCGGGCGTTTCAAATGAAATACGTCGGTGTATAAAAAATTGCCACCAGTTAAGGGGTATATTGAATATTCTTCTGGGTCAGCTTTTATGTAATTTATCGGAAAATATATTACAAAATGTGTCAATAAAAGGAGCGAACTTTTCCCGGCTTAAGGTTAAATGCTGATTACTGGTAGGTGTCTGTCGGCGCTTTTCCGTCAAAGTAAGATATTAAATTTCCAGTCAATTCCATCAAAATTCAATTTCTTCAAGCTCCGTAAGCTTTTTTTCTTCTTCTTCTTCTATCCAACGTTCTTCTTTTTCTATTTATTTATTTACTCATTCAATTCCTTATACTCAAACGTAACGTAAATAAATCATTGTCTATTTCACATTACGAGGGGCAGAATTATGTTACAAAATAATTTCCCACTGTTCGATATTTATTGAACGTTCGCTTGATGTATATAAAAAATGAGATAAAGAGAGAGGAAGATAGAGCGAGGGAGTGTAAAGCAGTTTTAAACTTGATTGTCACTTTTATTGTGTGATCGCAACGGCGGATTAAATGCAAAAATAAGTTTGCCGGGTGATTTATATATATTTAGGTTGTATTACGTTTGATGGAAATTTAATTTTAACTGTTTATTCATTTTTAAATCTAACCCTAGTAAAAAAAGAACGAGATGGAAGATGTTTTCAAAATATAAAATGTAAACAAACATTGTTTTCTATTTGATCCAATAGTTGTGTCCTTTAAAATGTAAACAAACACTGTTATTGTTTATATTATTTTAATCAACCCTTCCCAATGTTTACAAACATCACTTGTTTACATTTTTTTTAAGTTTAAAAACATTTTATCTCACAGTTCTACCAATAATACAACGAAAATCTTTAATTTTGATCGTTTTTTTATAATTTATGAATAATTATCCACGGAAAAAAAATATGAAGTGCACTACTAAATTTCTATTTAAGTTAGATATATTGTTTGGCCATTATAAATTTATCTAATCGTCAACACAGTGAAATCCACGTAGTTTTCGTTTCAAAATGAGGTTATGTCGAGTCTCTATAGGACAAGTGTATGGCTGAATCAGTCATACAGTTTATGTAACGTTTAAATATTCATTTTAGTCGATTTAATATCTACGTCCTTCTGCAAATAGAATAAATTCTTACTAAATCAGTTAAAAATTGCTAGTTAAACTCATTCACCTACCAAAGTGAATACTTTTTTTCCGCGTCCGAAAATAACACATATAACCAATTTTTATCTTTTCCAATTAATTTAATTTTTCGTATTTTCCTCCTTTTTCCATTTCGGTCCCCGTATCGCTTTAATTTAAATCGTGTTATTTTATTTTATTTGATCTGAAATGGTGTGCCGTGGCCAAAGGACAGAAAACAAAAATTCAGCCGGAGATAAAAACGTTTGAAGCCCGTGATTTAACCCGTCGCGAAACTACCCGGAATCGGTAAACGTTAAATCAATTAACGTTTAATTAGCGTAATGATAACACACGCACTAATTGACGCGAGTCTTCAAAGAGTGCGCACTTGTCGGTCTTTGGCTTTATTGTCGGCCGGAATAGTGTCACGTGGGATAAAAATGTATCATAATGGGATAAAAATAAAAGCAATGAGAGTGATCAATTTTTCATCAAACGAATTTCCTTACGGCAAAAAATGATGCGCGCTAAAATAATTAAAAACATTTGCTCCATCTTCCCTTCTCATTATTTTCTTCTCTTTTTTTAACCGTAGAATAACAGAGGACTGAAACATGAAACGCATTCAAATAACAAAATGTAAACAAAGATTGTTTTTATTTTATATTTACATCCGTTTTTATGTCCTTTGGATGTAAATAATTCAATATTATGTTTATCTTTAATTTGGCCTTCCCAATATTTACAATCATTACTTTCGTATAAAAACAATATTAAAAACTTAAACAAACATTGTTTGACAACACGCGAAGGGTCGAATTAACATAATAAAAACAATAACAATGTTTGTTATTGTTTTTATTTTTGTTTTGAAGCAGCTCCATATCCATTTAAAAAAAAACAAAAACATAAAGATTGTTTAAATTCTTTTATTTTGAAAACGTAACAAACTTTCCCATCAGTTTTTTTTCTCGTAAACATAAACAATATTTTGTAAACATACGGAAGGTCAAATAAACAAAAACAATAACAATGTTTGTTTACTTTTTGCATATTACGTACGTTTGATTCTTCCATTTACGTTTTGTTTTATATATTTCCGACAAGAAAGGTCGTTTTTCAAAAAGAAACATCAAATAATCGTTAAATAAATGTTAGGTAATAAAAGCGGAGCACTCAAAATCAAAGTCACGAAACGTCAAATCCAATCAACTCTACTTTCTTTTTGGCAACAATCAGAGCTCAAATCTCAAACTGGCGAAAAATAGAACAGATCTAAAATTTCAATGAGTGCAAAAAGGAAAAGGACCGCCATTGTAGAAGGAAATGAAAAATACAATGAAAATGACTCGACATACTGCAATCGAAAACTTTTCTAAAATTTATCACTGATTAATGAATTAGTAAATCGCTGATTTTAATTGAAAAAAAAATTGAAAATGTCAATGGAACAGAAAACGTCATTTTCGATATTTTATTAAGAGGATCCCTCAATGGACGATAAACTTTTATGCTCTCGATTGAATTCCAATATTAGTTCTTTTACCGTTATTATTCCGAGCTCAAATAAGCATTCATATATCAAAATAAAGCCGACGAATTGCGCACAATAACTGCGTGGGTTAAATTAAGCATTTATGATTTTTTAACCTAAAACGATCGAGCAAAAGTCTAAAAACAAGGTGTTACAATCGATTTTGCCTAAAATTATATAAATTCCCAACTTTTTTTAACATGCAAATTAATTTTTAACAATAACAATTTATTTTTACTGAAAGTGATGAAAACTATTTTTGAGGTTAAGTTATTAACATTGTAATTTATCGTCCACTGATAGATACTTTTAAGAAAATATATACTTCTAAGTATATTTATTATATATTAATAAATGTTCATTTATTTCTTATTAAAAGTTAAGTAAAATCCCCGGTAGAAACAGAAACAGGGATGCCAAAATTAGAGACGAAAACTCTACTAGAAGAAAATTACTAGAAACTTGTGTTACCATACTGGAGAGCATTAGAACTATAAAATTACCATTATTATTATATTATATATACAATAATATTAGAAAAATACCAGATACACTAGAAAAGTTTCTGTTAATAATAACTAGTCGACTAACAAAATTTGATAAGGATTAAAATTTTTCTTCATATCTAGTGATACCAATGAAGGGTTATGGAAATGGAGAATGGGAAGAAGGGATTATCCCCCTGCTATGAATTTTTAGTAAAACTAACTAAACTAAAGACAATTATAATAGATCAGATGATTCTCATATATAATCACCTCATATGTATCTCAAATATACCATAAAGAAATGGAACTGAAGAACGAAACGCTTTTTTTTTCATTTGAGCGCGTAAAGAAACAACGTTTGTATATATTTGGAAGTTCAAATTAAAAAAATAAAAACAATAATATTATTTATTTACATCCAAAGAACATAAGACTGGATGTAAATACAAAACAAAAACAAAGTTTGTTTATATTTTGCTTTTTGAAAACGTTTCATTTTTCAGTGTCATCATAACGAAAAAGATTTATTTAAATTAAACATAGGGGAATTTTTTCTGCAGGTTTACCAACTTTAAATATGGCAACACTTAACCTCCGTTAAGTACTTGATTCGAAGCCCTTATTTGTATCCAGTATGGTAACATGGATTCCAGATTCGGGCCAAAATTTAGCCACGATTTTGAATTTCTATCACACTTTAATTCGTCAAAACATCCATATTAATTCCTACCAACTTTCATAACATTAAATCCCCAAAGATGCACATTACTTCATACCAAAAGAATAATCAATCTGTAACCAATAGAAACCTCTCTTTTTTTTACATTTTCAAGTGCTACCATCGAAGTATGAACTAATCAATATATTGAATACGCGATTTGTTTCGCGAAACGGAAACAATAAGAGTGAAGGACAAAAGTTGACAAAATACAAAACGTAAACAAACAACATTTCACTTCGGCGCTTTTCAATGTAAATAAACATTATTCGTTTATTACGATTTACTTTAAAACTTTAATTTTCAATAGGTTCCGTTTTGTTAAACATTCACTTTTGTACACTTATACAAATTAAATAATAAACAAAGAGAATCGAATATTCAAAAGTCAAAAATTCAAAAAAATGCCATCAAACTGCAACACTGTAATTTCTGAAAATGTCAACATTTTCGTGAAAACCCAAAAACCATCAAAGTTAAGAAGTGACATGGCAAAACAACAACAAAAACAAGCGAGCCAATGTCACGAGAGAAAGAGAGGGGGGAGTGTGCGAAAAAAAGGAAAAGAATTAAGGTGATGCGGTAAGTCTGCTGTTACGGAGTGTAATTTTAATTATTTCTACAGAAGAATTTAATTATAAAAATTTCTCAATGATAAACCATTTGCTCCTAATGAGAGATATTGATTTAGTATGAAATATTCAATTTTATGATGTGTAATTACTTAACTTATGGAAGTCGTTTTTCAAGTGCAGAAAAAAAAATTCCAAAAGTGGTTTATCATTTCAAAAATTTTAATATTAATTCACTCAATGAAAATAAATGAAAACACCCTAACTCCGTGACCATAGATACTGATATTTCACCTAAAGGTGAAATGTCACTAGTTAGTCTACTCAGAGTGAACATAACCTCCTTAACAATACATATCTTTAAATTATTTGTAAAATAAAAATTAATTTAAGAAAAACGCAACGTAAGTCAAGACACTGAGAAAAATATGACAGAAAAAATTACTCTATTTAACTGTGTTTCAGACGTATATCCGTTGTTCAGTAAAAATTATTGTTTTTTAAAAGGAAAAATTTCTGTTTCATTTATAAATATAACTGAAACACATTTAAAAAACAAATCTAGTAGACAATACGTTGCGGTTTCCTTAAATTAATTCTTATTTTACAATATATTTAAAGATATGTATCATTAAGGAGGTTATGTTCATTCCGAGTTGACCAACGAGTGACATTTCACCTCAAGTGCGATCGGCTCATTGCCATAACAGTGCACTTGACAAACGGCGAAGCCCGCGGCCGCACGCGAGCCACGGGGCTTGCGTCACTGAATGATCGAACAGCTGCTGTCGTCCGCATCGTCATTATCGGGGACCGCCGCGGCGCACGAACGCGTGAAAGCAAGAAGCCACGCGAGACGAGGTTAAGGGACAACACCGGTACGCGGTCATTATACTTGCCGGCCTCACCTTATCCCTCCCCCCACCCCACCTCCACCCCGCCCGGTCACCGAAGCGCCCCCTCCCCGCGCAGCGCCGAACTTGAGGAGTGCGCGCGCACACGCCTAGTCCAGTGCAACTTTGCCGCAATCGCTAGTGAAAAGAAAGGCAGAAGAAAGAAAAAAAAAAGGGAAAGATATGTACGCGCCAAAGGTGACGTTTCCCCCCTCCCCATACACCCCCGCTACCCCGTTCCGAGCGTTTTGTAAATAAATCCGAAAATGGACGACAAATGCCGGAGATGGCAAAAAAAATAATATAAACAGAGGAACATTTGGCGTTTCGTATTCCGATGCCTGATATGAAATTCTGAATTCGAAATGGAAATATACGAATAATTGCCATCTCCCATGCCGGGGAATTTGAAATCGAAAAGTGACGACTAAGGGCGGGTAAAATATCCGAGTGTGTCAGTTGGTAAATCAAAACGGGACGTGCTTTCGAAAACATCACGGCAAAGAGCATTTTTGGTTAGGATCAATTTCAACAAAAATAAAGAAAAAAAAGAGATTTATACACTTTATATATAAATATATATGTAGCGGAAATAATTGCCGGGTCTGAATTTAATGCAAAAAGCAAACCATAAAATATTTAAATCATCGAAACAAAAGCAAATCTGTTTACTTTTACATTGATAATTAAAAACTGAAACAATCCCATAAAAGTTAGAGAAGAAATAAATAACGGACCAAAGGGTTCAAATAATTTCTCCGTAAAACCATATATACGTTACAATACGAAGTTAAGATCTAACAATTCTAAGCTTGAAATAAAGGAAAAGCTAAAAAGAAATAATCAAATTAAAAAAAAAAGAAAAAAAAACGAAAGGAACTATACTTAAATGTGCCGATACCGATTAAAGAACTGTGATACCAAAACGGTGACCGGGTCTGGAGCAGGCCGGAACTCGGCTCCCCCTCGTTCCGTGGTTCAAATTAGGGTTAACCGTAGGGAAAATCGTGGAAAACCCCTCGGGACCCTTCCCAGAGTCCACTGTCAGAAGCTGTCAAAAGCCGCTGCCATCGATCGTAACACATTTACCCATCACTCCCCCTTTGGCAGAACCCTTCCCTCTCACCCACCCACCCCCTCCTCTCTCTTTCTCTCTCTATCTCTTACCCCTGGCTTATTCCTCTATCCATCCAACAATCCAACTATTCCCCCCGATATCCCGTTGCTCTACGCCGCCGAGGGGCCGAATCGCAATTAGCAGCAGTAAAAGAAGACGTACCCGCAATTACCGGACATTCGTGGCCGTTGTCCAGTGGGAAACACTCGTGGCACGACGAGTCGCGGACGACCGAGAAGACGTGGGAAGTGTCCGCGGGTAGCTCGCGACCGTGCTGCTGCTGTCGCCGCCGCCGCCGCTGCTGCCGAGTCCCGGCTCGTGACGTCACAGGAGTAGTCGGGAATCGATCCCCGAACCACCGACCCCCCTCCCGGCCACCCCTCCCCCTCCCCCTCCGCGGCCCACCCTCGGTGGTACCGACCGTGCGCGTACTGCCCTGGCCAAAAACATCTGCCGATCCGCATCCCTGCCCAGAAATCAAGACCGTAAATCGCGGGGCTTCAAGATACATCGAAGCAGAAGAGGGGGGGAGGGTTGGACTCCGAGGGGGTATGGCGGGTTGAGAGTGGGATCGAATTTTCAGATTGACGGCCGCGAGGGAAGTGACCTTACTCAAGGTTTCGGGGTTGAGCTCGGCAGGAACGCACAAGGGGTGACTCTGCAACCGCAAGGGGGGTTTAACCAACGAAACAGGTTGACTTTTGTCGCGCCGGACTCGATTGAGAGGGTGCGGATGCTGCATTTCCCTTTGTCCTCCAATGGCGCGATCCAGGGGGTGGGGGGGGGGCAAAATTATGCGACGCACCGATTAGGGGAGCACACGGTAGGTCAACCAGTTACCCCAACGGTGGGGGCCTTGAGTGCCGAAGAATTTCCATATGTGGGACGTCGAACAATTTCACCCCGTTGTTTCGGGAAGTAGAAAGCGGGCTAATGGGGTGGATCAAATTTACTCGGCTCCTAATTTGAGCTTAGTAACGATGCGGAATTCCTCGGCGCAACGTTAATCGGAAGGCGCGAGATAACGGAAGTTGGTTCATCTTCGGTTAGGCCAGGATTTCCTTTGGGTTTTAGGTGGGTTATTGGTATGGTCTGCTTGATGGGTGTCCCAAATCCTTTGATGAATTACGAGCAATCCGTTGGGATCTTTTGAAGAATTTTATAATCCTGATGTTGCAGCTTTTACGTGGTATCATTTGAATTTTAATTGCTGAATTTTACTACATTAATACTTCTGTAAGCTCGAATAAATGCCAGGCTAATTGGGGATTGAAACCAGCGATGGAGTTTTTTTGGCCGGAACGGAATATAAATATTGCAAAATAAAAGCAGACAAATGTTGATACACTTCATTCATGCGCGGTTTCGTGGAAATGAAGAATGTTTTTAAAACGAGAAATGTAAACAAGACATGTTTGTAAATATGCAAAAGAAAACAAAAGTGATGTTTGTTTACATACTGATGGACACGCGAACGTAATTAAAAGCAAAGAACCAGGTGGCGTATCTTCGTCCTGTTTATGCCGTCATTAAATTTGTAAAGTGTTCCTGATTATATAATTACAAAATAATTACAGTTAAAGAACCTATGTTGACTATTGAATTTTGTATTGTAAATTTATTAAAATTTATATTACAGTTAAATAAGGTTTAAGTGTAAAAACGTGAACTTAAAACAAATTTAATTTAGCTTTGATATTTCAATGCATGAAGGGTTACCTGAAGAAAATGAAAACAATAACACACATTGTTATTGTTTTTTATTTTCTTGATTCGCCCTTTCGCATATTTTTTCAAACAATTTTTATTTAGGTTTTTATGCCCGCAGGGCTACCAATACATTTTACTTTTAAAATAAATAAATAAGATTTACTGGATTACAATGGATAATTTATTTCATTATTTAATTTAAATAATATATCTACTTAAAAATTGCAATTTAAATGTTTTATTATGGAATTGAGAAAGCTTTTTTTTGTAAGTTGTAAACCTGACATAAAATACATAGCGAGCATAGAAGCTTGCCCCTTAGCCCCACACCCCTCGCGTGTAACTCCTTAATCAGTAGAAATTAAACGTGTCCCTAAGACAATTATAATTTGTTCGACTGAATCGTAACACAAAAGTAATTGAGAGGAGAAACGGCTGGGTTCCAATCAAAATTCTCACCTCGAAGGTCAAATTTTGATTTACACGCGAACGAATCAGCCATCGTTCAATTACCCGGGGCTAATTTCTGTCTTCGCCGCCATTCCGTTCGCCGCTCTATTCATTAATTAGAAAGTGGGTCTGCCAGAGCTTTTCAGCCGTCCGAGAAACGCTCTAATCAAAAGGTCAATTCCGCGCTAAATCTTGATTAGTGGATATGTTGATTATCACTACGAGCAATCTTCGCCTGGAATTGTTCTTTACGATACTTCTTCCGATTCGGTTGTACATTCCGATTTAAGATGAAATGTCACTCGTTGGCTAACTCAGATTGAACATAACCTCCCTAATAACATACATCTTTAAATATATTGTAAAATAAATACTAATTTAAGAAAAACGCAGCGAACGTCAATAGTTGAACGTATTTAGAATATTTTAAATTAGTTTTTATATACTGCAACTCTTCTCAGAAAGAGAACTTAATATCTAAATAGTTGATGAAACCATTTCCAAAAGATAGCTTTCTGAGAAGAATTTTACTTTTGATGTACGTTGTGTCTTTCTTGAATAAATTTTTATTTTACAATATATTTAAAGATACGTATTATTAAGGAGGTTATGTTCACTCTGAGTAGACCAACGAATGACATTTCATCTTAATGCAAATATATCAAGCTGCGAATTTTTGTACACGTTACATCGAGGAGGCAAACCCCTTTCCAATGCAAATTGCTGGAATACCCGGCTGTATAAGAGCAAAGCACACTTTCCACGTATCGATGGAAGAGGGGGTGGGGTCAAATTAGCCCCACCGGTTAATGATTACAGTACCGTCCGAATTTTTTCCACAATTCATTCCGATGCGTTTATCGATTTGCCACCCTTTCGATTCGTTACGACCTAATTTTCAGGGGTAAGAGGGAAAGGGGGTGTCGATATACCAAAATAAATAAGCGAAGGCATTTTCCCTGTTGAAATGAATGGCTTTCCGTTCGAGAAGATTGGTAAATTTAGAATTTCGATGCAAAGTATGATTCGTATTATAGCAAACATGCTGTTTGACGTAATCCAATGAATGTATCTAAAAAAAAGCATTTACACCTAATTGCTGATAATGGCGTAGGTCATAAAACGTTGAGGGGTGACGCGGACAATAGCCGCGATAATAATTCAATTTCCAGCCGGAAACACGTGGGTGCAATTACCGGAGGTCAATGTAGACTTTCCAAAGTGTAAGGTCGATGACCTTACACCAATCTTTTTTCCCTTAACGAGTATTTTTTGTCTTTAAAAATTCTTTACATACACGTCTTTCCTCTTTCTTCTTATATAAACAATTGTGATGAACAGAAGTATAATTAAATTTGCGAAATTAAAGTTAAATGTAGGTATGAATGTTTAAATCCAATTTATGGAACTGAAGAATAAAACGTTAATTTTTCAAATTAAGAATGTAAAGAAACATTGTTTATACGCAAAAGGGAAATTTTGTTTAAAAATGGAAAAAAATAGTTTGCTTAAATTTTGTATTTTAAAAAATTACGTGGAAAAATGTCGATACCGGAGCAAAAGCCTCGCGTGGGTTATTTTAGAATTTTGACCAAAGTCACAGTTAAGCGAAATTTGGTAAACACTTTGGCAAACCTTGTGACCGAGTAATTAATACTCTAAAAAAACAAACGTGGAATTGAAACCATATTCGAATTGAAAGCATAACGAACTTGGGAAATATACCAAACGAAATATTGCTCTTCTAATTACAAGTATTAAATGTTTGATATTTTATTATTGTTCAATGCATTTCCACCATTCTGGTCCGAAAACGCGTTTAGTTTGCAATTTTTCCTTAACGTGTACACTGTTTTCTGATACAGTTCTCGTCTCGTGTATATCATTATAAAATGCGTTTTATAGCAGTACTTCTTTCACGTGTTTACTTTTGTCTATTCCCTCTTTCATATACACTACTACGACACTATCACTTTTTACGCATTTTTAAATTATCCCTAAAGCTTGCAACTTTTCCACCCAACCCGTTAAACACTTTTATTCAACTGATCATTATTTAGATATACTGCTATAATTCGTCCATTCTTCATTCTTAACTACGTCATATTTTTATTATTCTAACGTTTGACTTTTTCATCATGAACTTCATCCTTCTACTCTATTAAACATTATCTCTTTTATCCTTAACTCTAAACCATTCTACCAACACTATAATCATCCTTAAATAACATGAACTCTCTAATGTTATTAGCCTATAATTAACTATTCATCGTTTAGATATAAAACCTTGTATATACAAACTTTTATATATGTATATATGGAACTGAAGAATGAAACGTTTCAAAATATTGAATATATAAACAAAACAAAATCTGTAAACATATGGAAGGTCAAATAAAGAAACATGAACAATAATATTGTTTATTTACATCCGAAGGACTTAAAAATGGACGTAAATACAAAACAAAAACAAAGTTTGTTTACATTTTCCCTTTCAAAAACGTTTCATTCTTCAATATCATTATGCATATATATAAAATAAGACTTATGATTATAATTTACTAATTAGAACTATAGAAATACGTAATTTCCTTGATATGATTCTCAAATATTTAAACTATTCGTCGGATTACTTAGGCTACCAAAAATTTACGGACATGTAATTAGAATCGCAATTTAGGTATGTGTATCAACCGTAAACGTAACCATGGAGCGAAAAAAATGTCACTTCCTCTTATACCGAGAGGGTGTTAGACGTCGTACGGAGACACTCGAGAAGCCCGAAGAAGTGGCTTGATCTGTGATGTTCCGCGCTTGAACATGAACGTGCCTCTGCTTATTCCAGCCGTCGTAAAGACGATTAAGAGTCTCATACGGATGCGTAGGCACACGCGAGTGCGTATTATTTGATTACGCCTAACAAACTCGGAGGGGGGTTATCCTATTCACGGCGTTCAATGCGGACGGCGTTTTTATGCTGCAACGAAAATCCTTGCAACGGAAAAAGAAGAATTTACCCAGCCCGCGTAATCGTTCTGCGCCACGAAGTCGGCGACTGTATTCATTTTTCCTTTTTTTCAAAGTCATAAACAGCTTATATCTTAACTTATACCATGGCTTATATCATAACTTGTATCATAACTTATATCCTAAATTATATCCTAAATTATATCATAAATTATATCATAAATTAAAATTATATCATAGCTTATATCTACATCATAGTTCAATTCTTAATTGCAAAATAACATCACTCGCAGTCGTCCAAGTTTCATCTCAAAATCGTATCTACATCTAATTTTCTTTATCTAATATCTACCACCACCAATAAGTACGTGCAAGTCCAATTCATACAAGGCAAGTCACTCACCGTTGTTGACTCTCTGCATGATCCTTTGCACTTCGCCTCCTTCACTGCCGCTCTCGCTCTCGGCAAGCGTAGGTGGCCACCTCCGCTGGTCCCTGGCTTCCATCTTCTGACTCCTCTGCATCTGCTCCCTCGTGCTATTGTACCTCCTATACCCGTACTGAGAATCACCCGGAGGTGGTGGCAACGGCTTATTGTCGTCGTATTCTTGATCCGCCTCGTAATTTCTTCCATCCGGACCGCTTAGCTGGACGATTTGCCGGACCACCGGGGCATTGCCGTATATGTTATCGACGGTGTCGCCCTCTTCGCTCTTGTGCTTCCTAGTAGGTGGCTCCACGGCCATGCCGTGCTTCGTCGGCCATTTTTTCTCATCTAACCTGCTTTGATCCTGGTTAGAGAAGCTTACCCGCTTGGGCCCCATAGTTCCGTACTCCACTTGACAGCTGTTGCTCACCAAGCTACCCCTTTTGAATATAGGCGGTAGGGGTTTCTCCTCGTAAAGCGGAGATCCGACTTTAACATTATTCTTCGAAATTCGATCAGCATCCGGTCTCCTGGGAAGACTCAGGCTCCGCCTTTCCCCATTTCTAACAAATTTCCCCACACCTTGTCTATGCTCCTGCATAGAAGGTTGCGGTCTCACCACCAGCACTGGCTGGTTTTGGCTCTTAGGGTGCTTTATGGGAGGCTTACCGGTTGGATTTCGCGTCGGTGGAACGTTACCCTTCCAGTAGACCTGATCGCAACTTACTTGACGATACTGTTGCATGGCTAAATTCGGAGCGGAATCGTGTCTATGGACCGCCATGCCCATGTTTTGTTCGTAAATTCGCCGCTGCTGTTCCTCGTCCAATTTCTTTAGTTGCTGCCAATAGACCGCTTCGCGGACCTCGGAGTTATTGATCACGGGCTCGTTCGAGGCTCGGCCTGAATTCGCCGACTTCTTTTGCGCCTCCAGAGCCTTTTGCTGCCAATAAAAAGCTTCCAAGTGTTGCATGGTCTCCTTCTTCGAAGGGGACAGTTGCTTGGATGGCGGTCTTTGCGCCAAATCGGGTGTTCTACGCACGTAAATGGGTTCGTTTTGCTTCGAGTAGACATCTTGGGAGTCTTGATTCCGAGATACGTAAATAGACTCGTGGTGCGGTGAGCTGGACGAGAGTTGTTGTCGATGCTGATAATGACTGGGTAGAGGGCTCTTGGAGTAATCGGTGCGCGAAGATGATGACGAAAGGGACGATGGCGATTGACCGATACGACGCTCTGCGTATATCTGTTCCAGCATTTCGGGACTTTTTGGCACTATTCGAGAACTGGACGATGTTGGAATCGGTGAGACTACGCCCGTGTATCTGCTGTTAACAGTATAGTCCATACGGTTAGGCGATTGATTTATCCTTTTGTCGTACACGGGCGAGCCTTTGTATTCTATTCTTTGCGGCGCTGTTTGCTTTAAGTACGATTGCTTCGGACCCAAAATTTGACTCGGAGAATCTGCTATTGGTACAGGTGAAGCTGTTACACCAGGGCTGTCTTCGGAACGAATAGAAGAACAGCGTTCCTCGGAGTCATAAACCTCTCTTTTCGGCGAAGCAATAAGAATTTGATCACTGGGTTGAGCTCGGCGAACAGGTGAAGTACAGGGGGAAGTAGGTTTGGGACTCTTTTGATTTTCCCAGACAACAGGTGAAGTATCAGGCGGCGCCACTATTGTCAGTGGAGATGTCACTTTTCTTTGAATCTCTTCTAAATTCCAGTTATGACTTTCTGAAGAAATAGCGTCATTTGTTTTGTTATCATTGTTTTCTAACACAGCTTCCTTTGGAGTTTCAATTTCTACGCAAGTCTTTATGAGATTATTATTTCTTGATTCGTCTTCCGGCTCCAAGTTCATATCATTGCTCTCAGGAATAGGACTTCCGGGTGTTTCGTCATAGATTCTGTCATCTGCATTGTGCACCAAAACAGTTGGCGAACCCGGATAAGGTCTCATTTGAGTGGAATTATAAGTTTCACTGTCGTATATTTGCTCTATCTTATCGAAACAGCTCGGTGAAGTACAGTTACTAGTTCTTGAAGAACCAATATAGTACTCTCCACTTTTCGAACTACCTGGTGAAAATTCGCTTTTCTGACTGGAGTTAGGAGTATAATTGGAATCGTCATAGTCACCAGATCTCTGACTAGAACTTGGCGAGTACTTGGAGTATGGGGCCATTCTCTGGTTCTGGTTTCGAGGATCTTCACCGTTATTATACACAGGGCACTCAGGATTATTAAAATTCAGTACTGACGACTCGTTACTACAACCAGAAGCTTCATTCCTGTATCTACCTTTGTCACTATTTTCATAAGATAATTCTATTCTTTGAGGAATCGCTGGTAAAGGTCGCTCCACCGGATGGATAGCTCTAGGTCTAATCAGAAATCTTTCACTTGGAGGTGCCGAAGTTCTACCGGATGGCACATGATTCCTAATAAAGCGTGATTGATTAGACTCTTGTAAACTATGCTTTCGTTCCAGATTGCATTTCCTGTCACTATCGTACAAGCGCCAGCCATGTTGCCTCGGTTTTTTCCCGTCAGATGACGCTTTATTCATCATGTTTTGATCGATTAAAGCTTCCTCCTCGTAACGAGTTACTGGCGTTTGCAATCTAGGAGGATACGTATCCTCGAATACATGTCTGTTTACTACTTGCAAGTTGTGTTCCGGCGTACTGGTACTGACAGGACCTCTATGGTTGACATACAAATCCTGTTTCCTCTCGTTCAATCTATCCTCCGCCATCGAACTATTCAAACTTTTGTCAAGCTGAACATTCCTACTAATATCGTCATTTAAATTCATCGAGTCCGGTGACATTGTATAATTACCATTCTGTTGGTACCTACAAAAATATCTCTCATCCCTCTTTCTTCTGTCTCTGTACTCCTTTTTGTAATCCTTCCTCGACTCCTTTGGCGAAAATAAACCCGGCAACAATCGCCGGAGACCGGACTTTTTCTTCTTCTTCTCCTCCTTCGGACCCTTCGCATTCGGATCCATCGTGACTTCTTGCAAAAAATTTGCGTACGCGTTTTTCTGCTTAACGATAACACCGCGATTCTCCAAATTTACATTCGCATTTCCAAACGCATTAAACGCCGCTCGCCCGTCATAATTGTCCTTACTTTTATTGTCGTTCGCGTTTGCCCTTTTGTTCGGCACCTTCTTCGGCGCTGTATCGTTCACTTCGATCGTCTTAATATCCTCCTCAACAGCGCCAATTTTGTCCTCGAAACACGATGTCGAATCAATAGTGCTCGCAGTGTTCTCGTCCTTCCCGTCCCTCCCGCATTCCTCGAACTTCACTTCCAGGTTCCTCGCAGTCGCCGCGTCCTCGATGCTCGACAGACTTTCCAGCTCCTCGACGTAGGACGACTTCGAGGACTCCGATGAATTTCTCTTCAAGTAATTGTCCAGGAATTTGCCCGACCACCTTTTCTCCAACTCCGACACTTTCTTGCTGTACTTGGGCCGCTCGTACTCGGCCTCCGAGGCGCAGTCCGTCTCCTTCTCCTCGATCTTAAGTTCCTTGTCGAAGTTATGCCGTGTGAGGAATTCCTCGTCGATGTTACGTCGCGTCACGTTTTCATTCAAGTCCAAATCACGGAAGCACGTAATCTTCGGGGGAATTTGGGGCAACTTTTGTTTGTAGCTCTCGACAGTCGCGAGGTTCACCTTAGTCCGTAAATTCTGCTGCAATTTTTCGATCTTCAAATGACTCCGCGCCAGCAGGTCCTTCGGCTTCAAGCTCAATGACTTGGGCTCATCTTTTTGCGGGACACTTTTTCGTATGCCGGGCGGTGATAGCTGAGGATTTTGTGATAAATTTTCCGCTGCTTCCATGGTGATCCCCAGAAGGGTATTTTAGACAGGCCTGGAAGAAAAAGCAAAGCTCACTTTATTTCAGTCCGCAAGTACCATACGTTTGTGATTAATTAAAATTATTAACATTTTTAGTACAATATTATATCTTATTATACACAATTTTGTGACAGAAATCAAACTTGTTAATGTTATTTTTGTTGTTGTTATTGTTTTTGCTATTGTTATTATTATTATAGTTATCCTTGAACTTGTATTCGAATGTTTCTTTTTCACATACATATATTTATTATCAAAATTTGCAATTTTAATTCATAACTTAACCGTAACAATACATTTTCCTAATATTGATTAAATTTAATGTTTGCAAATGAACGAAGTGTGCAAAAGGTGTTTGTACAGTGATCTAAAAGTATTTTTCTACGAAAAACATTTTTATACCACGTACACTTCAATGGCTTATTTATTCAGCGATTAAAATAAAACGTAATCAGCTTCCTGCGGACTTTTCAACAAAGATGACATTGATGAAGCAATGATAATTATTGAAAATTTATCGCACCACAGCTATTAATATTTCTAGGTACGAACGTACAGCTGTATAACATTCGGAATTACAATTATAAATTTTATACTTCACTTTTTGTTATCATTATTATTATCACTAATAATATCGCGTCATTATTACAAGCATTTTTATGTTGATTTTGTTTAGCCCCGCAGTTCTTTCTCAATAAACAGCGTGCTATCAGTTTCAGCTACCAATATTACGTTTCCTCCTTTGCCATTATAAATCCCATGAATAAGAATGCTCCCGATCGAGTGTCACAGGGTATTATCTTGCAACGGGATCGTAATAACCGCAATAATAATTCAGATATTTTAATTCGATTTTCATTGTAAAATTTTCACTGACCTAGAAAAGGGGCCGTTACATCGGAATTACGAAATTTCAAAAGCATCCGCAATGCACAAGCAAAATAAAATTTTGCATATCTGAAACCCGAGAACAAGATTTTCATTTAGTCCCAGATCAAAATATAATACGAGCTTCCTCGAGTGAAACTGAAAAGCAAAACGTTTTTAAACTTAAAAAATGTAAATAAATAGTGTTTGTAAACAAATAATGTTTGGAAACAAGTAATATTTGTAAACAAATACTGTTTGTAAACAAATAATGCTTCAAAAGAAGTAATATTTGTAACAAATGATGTTTGTAAACAAATGATGTTTGTAAACAAATAATGTTTGGAACCTCATATTTGTAAACAAACAATGTTTATAAACATTTATAGAACCACGTAAATACAAAAAAAATGTTCTACATTGCGAATCTCATAAAAATATAAAACAAAAACAAAATTTGTATAAATTTTGCTTTTCAAACTCGTTCCATTCCTTCAGTCCCATCTTCTTTAAGTCCAACTTCACCCATTATCGAATGTTTCCAATTTATTTATTTGTTTAAGCCCAATGAGCATGGAATATTTAGTTTCCATCCCGCTCGGACGATCCATTAGTACTTACGGGAAGTGGAAATGAGATAGTTTTAAAGTTTTAATGATTCTTTCACTACCCTCGAACAAAAAACCACGGAATCGGAAACAATAACAAATATGTCACGTGCAATATGCAACGCCCGTCGGTCGAGTACTAACTGTACGTATCATGTAATATATTATGCGAATGACAAAAAGAAAGGGAACGATACGGAAAAGTGAGCCGGTGAATGGTCGAGATGAAGAGCTGCTGACGAAGACAGGAAACACGTGCGGGTATTATATTTACGTCTAAGTTGGAAACTGATACGCGATTGACTTAATCGCTGTTTGCACTTTTTATTCTGCCATTAAATTCGTTGGGATCCGTTAGAAAATTTCAAACGGAACCCACGTGACGGATAATTTTATGCAAAAGAAAATAATCAAATTTCGTAATTTCGATAGAAACTTGTACCATCGGGTGAACTGACCAAATAACATGGATTACGAATTGGAATATGAATATTTAATTAATTTACTGGTCCAATTGGTGCGAGGAGGCGACAAAAACGCGCCTCAAATATCGAATAAGTGAATCAATATAGGTCGCGTTGCGCGAGCTCACAGATGGCAACACTAAGCGGATGAAATGAAATATGAAATTTAACGAGCGTCGGCAGAACAGGAATCGTCTTGTTCTTGCGACTCTTAAATGCAGAAAAAAGGGGGCAAGAAAAATTACTGCACTTCGTAACAGAACTGACTGGGACTGAAGAACGAAGCGTATTTGTAATTAAGCATCTAAAAGATGATGTTTGTAAATAATTTTGGAGGTCAAATTAATGAGAGAAAACTATATTGTTGAAAATAATGGTCAAAAACAATAATATTGTTGAGAATGAAGGTAAAAATTATAATATTGTTAAAAGTGAAGGTCAAAAACAATAATATAGTTAAAAACGAATTTAAAAAAATAATATTATTGTTAATGAAGGTCAAAAACAATAATATTGTTGAAAATGAAAATCAAAAAATAATAATATTGTTGAAAATGAAGGTCAAAAATAATAATATTGTCGAGAGTGAAGGTCAAAAACAATAATATAGTTGAAAAAGAAGTAAAAAAAAATAATATTATTGTAAATGAAGGTCAAAAACAATAATATTGTCGAGAATGAAGGCCAAAACCAATAATATAGTTAAAAAGTTTAAAAAAATAATATAGTTTTAAATGAAGGTCAAAAACAATAATATTGTTGAAAATGGTAATCAAAAAACTATAATATTATTGTAAATGAAGGTCAAAAACAATAATATTGTTGAGAATGAAGGCCAAAACCAATAATATAGTTAAAAAGTTTAAAAAAACAATATAGTTTTAAATGAAGGTCAAAAACAATAATTTTGCTTATTTACATTTTAAGAACATAATATTGAATAAAAGCAACTGTGTTTACATTTTGTATTTTGAAAACATCCCATTTTTCAGTAGAAACACAGATGTAAAATCTTTTCGTAATCATTCTTACTTGACAAGTATCAAAGCATTAGTAAATGTCACCTAATTTTTACTACACTAGACCCTAATAAACTTTACACATATTGTACTGATCTTACTATTAATTTATTAAAATACCACATGAACTTGTTTTACGTCAACATTGTTATACAGTATAGTAATATTTTTCTTGTAACTTTTTTCTGTATGTATAACAAAACATTTCTCCTTCATGTGATTAATTCTAACCATTTTTTGTTTGTAATGACCAATTTTTCGCTGATGCGACATGGAGTCATACAAATAATGTGTGCAGGCCACATAAAGAAGGCATAATTATTAAGTCCAACCGCATCCAGGGTATATACCACATTTATATATTTTAGTCCCTCACAACTACAGTATTTGAAGTTTCTTTTTGGCTCATAACTTTTTATTGTAAGTCATGATTGGTTTACGATTGCTTCGAATGTCCCACTTTTGTGTTTTCTCACAACCACTATGTATTAACTTACATAAAATATATGATTATAAACAAACAATGTTTGTAAACATTTGAAATGTCACCCAAGGAAAACAAATAATTATTTGTTATGGTACTAAGGAATGAATTTGGTTTCAATATGAAAAAAATTAACAAAACAAAAACAATTGCTTGTATACTTCTAAAGGTCATAAGAATAGATGTAAATACAAAACAAAAACAAAGTTGTTTACAATTTGTATTTTGAATTCGTTTCATTTTTCAGAACCATTTTATTTGCTTACACTTTCAAGGACATAAAAATAGACATAAATACAAAAGCAAAACAAAGATTGTTTACAATCTGCATATTAAACTGATTTATCCTACAAATTAATTAAGCTAATAAGACAAACTGCACTGAAAGTTCCTTTAGACATAACGAAACTAAATTTGAATGTTTGCTTACAATCCGAAGTTTAGAACTGTTATTCTCGAGCCTCGTAAAATGTTTTTTCAGTGCATTCTCGGAACATTCTACTCTATTAGGGTAAACACGAGATATTATTCTTCGTGTGGAAACAAGGAATATCATTTTTACAGCTGTATAAACCCCCCCCCCCATAACGGTTACTAGATTAATGAAAAAAAAAATGTTGAGCATCAACTTCGCGCGCGGTTCGTTTGAAATTCAAAGGCGGCTGCCAATCGATCGATACTGGCGGAAAAAAGGTACGGTGACCCCCCCTCTGGGGGGGAGGGGGGTCCCTTAGATTAAAACTTGTCGGAGCGTTCGACACTCGAAGGCAAAGACGCCGGATACGTTTGAAATGATAAATTGACTTTCGGGGTTGCGACGGAAAAGCATTTCGCGACGAAAGCAGATGGCAAACAGCGGCCCGGGCCCGAACAAAGAGAGCCGGGAATGCGGCTGCAATCCGGGCTGCCCGGCCCGCGCCTTTGACTTACGGTTCTCGCTAGCGAGGCACTTCCTCCTTCGCTTAGCTGACCGGCACTGAACCTTAGATCGGTCGGCGCGTAAGTGGTTCTCATGCGCCGCGATGAACCGTTGAAACGCTATTGAAAATGCAAAAATGTAAACAATCCTTGTTTACCTTTCGTGTTTGTTGATACTCACGTGACCTTCGTCGTGTAAACAATCTGTTTTGTTTCTTTTTTCGTTTATTTGTTTCATGCGTGCTTCCAAATATTTCAAGGTCAAGTTTTCACGAAACAAACAAAACAAAGGTTGTTTGTTTACACTCCCGTGACCTTCGTCGTGTAAACAATCTGTTTTGTTTCTTTTTTCGTTTGTTTCATGCGTGCTTCCAAATATTTGGAGGTCGTGTTTTCTCGAAACAAACAAAACAAAGGTTGTTTGTTTACATTCCCGTGACCTTTGACATGTAAACAAACAGTCTTTGCTTTTGTTTGTTTCATGAGTGCTTTCAAATGTTTGAAGGTCGTATTTTCACGAAACAAGCCAACAAACGAAAACAAAAGAAAGAAAGATTGTTTACGCCCCGTGACCTTTGACGTGTAAACAAACAGTTTGTTTTGCTTTTTCGTTCATTTGTTTCATGCGTCTTTTCAAATATTTGAAGATCGTTTGTTTACATTATATTTTACTAATATTTTTAATGTATTTGTTATTGTTAATAATGTTGAACAATATTCTTAGAATGTTCTTAGCAATCGACAATATTCTATAGTTATTGTATCAACATTTAAGGGTAATTACATAAATATATTTTCAGTGCTAATATTTAAATTACCTATCAAATGAATTGATGAAATTGATAATACTTCCATTGTATTCTTAGAATATTAGAATTTTCAGTCGAATAAAGTGACGGATCTGAAATGTTCTAAGAATATTCTTAAAATATTCCTAATAAACCGCAATATTCTATGAATATTCCATTGATATTTAACAACAATTAATATGTTTTTAGTAGGGAAACTGTATTGACACAAAAAACAAACCAAAGATTGTTTGTTTACACTTCCATGACCTTCAACGTCTAAACAAACAATTCTTATTTTATTTTTATTCATTTGTTTGTTTTTTTCATGCTTCCCAAATATTTAAAATATCATTTTGTTTATTTTCATAATATTTTTGTTGTTATATCTTTTCCTTTCAAAGTTATATTTATGTACTCAGATCAATTTAATATATAATACAAGTACAACATTTTTGCATTAATGTTAAACTTTTTTTTTAGCTTACTCTACTTTTAGAATCTGGATTATTGCCGGGATCATTCGTGTAAATCCCGAAAAATCAGGCCGAGCGTCCATCATCGGGGAAACCATGAAAAATTGTGCACTTCCGTTGCACACTTTCGCTAGAGCGAACATAGCGATGCTCAATTTTAATTTACATGTAAATGTACCGGCACGATAAACCGTGCGTGAATTTTTTTGTGGCACTCAATAAGATATGCTTTAATGCCATCCTCTTTCGCGCTGCATCTCCCGGCTTTGATTGCATGATAACAACGAGCAATATCCGCTTGTCTGATGCATCACTGATTCACCAAAAAAAAAAAAGAAGTTATAAACAATTCAAAGACAATCGCAGCTGAAGCAACAGTAATCAGCCCTTAAATCAATTTATCTTAAATAATGTCAATTAAGTATACAATTACATTCTTTTTCATTGTTTATACAAAAATATATTATTAATATTGAATAATAATTTACAAATAATTGTAACAAAAGAAAATTAATAAAACTGAAAAAAGTAAAACGAAAAAACAATGTATGTAAATATTTGGAAGATCAAGTTGATGAAATAAAAACAATAATATTGTTTATTTACATCCAAAGGACATAAGATTGGATGTAAATACAAAACAATATCGTTTGTTTATATTTTTCTTTTTGAAAACGTTTCATTTTTCAGTACCATAAGGACAAGATGTTGTCAAAATGATAAAACGTAAACAATGGTTGTTTGTAAACACGCGAAAGGACAAATTAACAAAACAATAACAATAACAATGTTTATTTACGCTGGAACGGACGTGTGGGGTTAAATGCAATACAAAACCAAGCTTGTTTATATTTATTTATTTCAAAAACATTTTGGCTTCCAATTTTTTGACAAATTTCAACCGAAAAAATTCCCTACACGGAAAAAAAGTATTCGCTTTGGTAGGTAAATGAGTTTATCTAGCAATTTTTAACTAATTTACTAAGAATTTATTCTATTTACAGAAGGACATAGATATTAAATCGACCAAAATGAATATTTAAACGTTACATAAACTGTATGGCTGATTCAACCATACACTTATCTTATGGGGACTCAACATAACCTCAATATGTCAACGAAAACTACTTGGATTTCACTGTGTTTTGGATTAGATAAATTTGTATGGCTGATTCAGCTATACAAATTTAAATTGAATGAACTAACTCGGTTAGTTTTCATAAATTCGACTCACATAAATTTCTTTGGCTACGGTAATTATAATTTCTACTTATCCCAATAATAACTAAACAATATATCTAACTTAAATAGAAATTTAGTAGTGCACTTCATATATTTTTTTCCGTGTAGGAGTATAAAAAGAACCCTAAAGTAAAAGGGTCCACGAATTGGCGCACCAATCAGGATTCGGGTGATCTTCGAGCCTTGACACAAATCTAAGACTGCTCTGGATATTCGCATAGCCGGGGAGCGCAAATGCCGAACCGGATGGGAGTTCAATGGCCGCCACCTATTTCAGTCCAGACGCATGGGCTTTCCGCTTCCATAGGGTGGAATTGTATTTTTGGTACCACATAAACATGTGGCCGATTTCACCAAACCTTTTTACCGAAGATCCGCGCCGTCAAGAGCGATATCAGCGCCGCTAATTGCGAAAGTCGATTTCGCGTTGCGAAAGACGCGCGAGGCAATGACTTTTCTCGGAACACGTGGGAAGTTCCTTGTTAAATCCATCTTGTCATTCGGATCAGACTATCGAGATAATCGAAAGCATTTGTTTGTGCCGATATAATCGATGAACATTCTCGAAATGAATGATTCCGGTTCATTTAAGTTTTTTTAGGATATCACTATGAACATAAATGTTATAGACTTTTTTGTGTTTTTTTATAATTTGTTTGGAAAACCGTTTAGTAGGATTTGAACCCAGCTTTCACGATTCATTGAGCATAGACAGTTACGCATGAACCATCAAATATTCTTAAAAAATATGTTTTCTTATCCTTTATTTCTTTATAATATATTGAATTTGATATTTCTTACTTTGTAATATGGGGATATTTTCATTTGAAAATCCCTACTTCCTTGGATTATCCATATTATAAAAATATATACTAGGGAATTTTGTACTTAATATTAAGTCTATAAGTAAGTTCCGTCTTCTGACAAAAGATATCGGCATCAATAAGTTATGATCAAAATTATCCGATGTAAAAGGTTCAATCGTAAGACTGGACATTCTACGACAACATAACCTTAAAATATTAGCAATTTTGTGTCATCATCAGATATATCTTTGAAAGTGAGAAAAAAAGAGAGAAATTGTGAATGGTTTCAAAAATGGAAGATAATTGGTTAGACGTCGAAGACAAAGAACGTAGCGGAAGACCGAAAGTGCACGAAGAAGCAGAATTGGCAGAAAATTGGCGGGAAAATAACTTGTACTAACATTATAAGTAACTCAATAAGCAAATTTAACATTATTAGTAACTCAACAAGCAAACTTTTGTTATTATTTTGAGGTTATAGTAACTCTGGATTATAGTATATAAATTTTACTATCTGACAAAATACCCTAAGTTCGATTGAGATAAAAAAACTATGTTTCAAACGTTTAAAATATCTACATTCTATCTTGAATAAACTCAGATATAAACAATAAATATATTGAAATAAACAGTATTTTCCAACGATTCTAAAATTTCCAAAAATTCACACCCTATAAAATGAACCACATTTATTTCCCAACTGCCAATTGCAACCAACTTAAAAATTCAAAAAATATCGACATAATGCCCCGAACGTTATCTATTGACGGAGGTTAGTTTGCTTTAATGTTTCATAACAACGATGTTCTTCCCGTATGTTTACAAACGCAAAGCCAATGTTTACATCTATCGTATCAGAAACATTTATTCTTTTTCTGTTTATCATTATGTAATTGTAATTACTTATTGCGTTGCTTCGCTTGCAAATAACCGTCACATCATCTTTCCCTCGCAAAAATATATATCTAAAAGAAAATACGGGGGGGGGGGGGGAAAACCCCCATATCAAAATATTCCAGGAATATTTTGAAATTAAAACAATGACACCCTTCAAATGGAATTACCCATTCTCTTACGTATTTCAATATCACCACCCAAAAATAACCCGAAAGCATATGTCACATTACCCCCCCCCACCCCCACCCCACAGTCCCTCACGAACCAATACGGCGCGATCCCCCTCGTCTTTTGCATTATCTGCATAAAAGTCGTCAAAATAAAATCGTAAATCATCGGCAATAACGCGCGGACATCCCC